>BMAV01011339.1:70195-81590 GCA_019973955.1 Trichonephila inaurata madagascariensis | reverse complement strand
AAATTGATCTAGTGGAAACCAGATTTTACCAATTTAACTGATTTATGTACTAAATTTAGTGAGGTTAATTTGTGGTTATTAGGGTTATTTGTGGTTATAAATTTTACTAAGACAAGGATCATTTCAGCATTTCTTTCCAGAATTAAGCTTAAGTAGTATAATATTGGATGTCACGAATTTTCTCAATTTTTCACAATCTGCCAGGACATTTTAATTACGTTCAACATTTAAATGCCCTATACTCGGATTTTAAAACTAGGTTTGAGATTGCTTTTTTCGTAGTAATATACCACAATAAATGAATTCATAAAATCATACTGAAAAAAAATGTCTTTTTAAAATAGGAACTGATCAGAATAGGTCCTAACGAAGATCTTTAAAAAAGTTCAGAAAAACGGTTGTTAGTAATTTTGGCTTTAAAAAAAAAAAACCTGTTATTTGTCGCGCGAATTATGGAATATCGTGAGAAAGTTTTTAATTGCTTTCCCTAGTGAGAGGGAGTTTAGTAAGTTTGCCACAATCTCAAATAATAATAATAACAAAAACTGGACACTTACTAACAAAGGAGTTTAGGGTAAACCTGACTAGGTGGATATTAAATATTGAAAATTTGTTATTGCAGCATCAGATTCATCCCTCTAATTTAAAGCAGCTATTTTTTATTTAGTTATTTTATGTAATAGTTATTTCATTATTAATTTAATTTAAATTTAATTCTCTAACATATACTTAAGTTTTAAACTCTGTACTTTACTACACAATTAGAAATTTAATTCATTTAATGTAAGTAGTAGCACCAGCTGTCGAAAAGACATAAGTTGATAAATTTGCCAAAATTTAATATCAGGTAAGAAGGAGTCTATACAAAACAGAAAAACATGGCAAGGGGTCTATGAGACAAAAAAGTTTGGGAATCTCTGGTCTATACTTTTAGAATTGTAAGAAATAATAAATTCAGTATACGGTGTAAGGACGCCCCCCCTCCCTTGGGTGCCCTTCTCCTAGATTATCAGCATGAGCTAGAGGTGTAGAAATAAATGAACTAGAAGCTGCCATAATCTTAATATTACTTTATTGAGATCTTAGCTTAAACCAATAACAGATTAGATAATAATATGATATGCGAGAGAATCTACGGTGGCAAAACACACAATATATAATACCAAAATAACGTAACTCGGACCACTATCAATAACTAACTCACTCAAGCTCAATTTCAATGTAAACGCAGATCCGAATATTTAAATGGTAACTCCTACCTTAATGTCCAACGAAACATCAATCTGTCTGATCCTAGCTGAAATAGCGGTTCACTGGTGTGCAATTGTATATACCTTGATTAAGGGCTCTCTGTCACGGGTAACCGCTCTTGACTGTCTCTTAACTTCGCAAATATTTTTCACACTTGAAACACGGACTATCATAACACTCCCCAAATGCCACCCCGCTTACTCTAAACTTCTGTTATTTAAAAGCTTCCTAATTTGCATCTTTCCTTCACGTTTTACTTCTCGGGTTGGTTGGAAAAGAGTTGCCATTAATTCTGGCCCCAAAGAACCCAAAAGGACATGTTAATGAAAATACGCGTGAGCCCGTCACAACGGTTATAATTTCTTTATAACATAAAAAATTGAAATTTCTATTATCTAATTTCATAATAATTAAATTTTCAAGCCTAAAATCCTTATGGATGATATATTCTTGAATTTTAAAATTCCTTTTTGAAGCTACGCGAGGACTATCGATGGCAGTCCCCATAAATTTGAACCATGTTCAAGTAACTGGGTTGTCACCTGATCTGGCAGCTCTCTCTCCAAACTTTCACAATGCTCTAACACGAGGACTTTCAACCTCGATAGATCATATATCGAAGTATCAGTCACGAGTCCTTAAAGGCCCTAGAGGAGATTAAATTAATGCCGGCAACGAGTAGGAGACTATCGTTACTCGGCTACCTTCCCCCAAACCACAACAAATGCCTTGTTAAATTCAATTGTTTTGTTCTACAATTACGTGAATATATGGAAAATTAGATAATGTATAAGAATATATTTTTCCTTTTAAAGTTGTATATTTATAATTTACAAATTTTAAAAAAAGTAAAGTTTATTCAACTGCACTAAAAATGAGGAGATATTCATATTCAAAATTGATTTCTAGGGGAATGAGAGACATTAAAGAGCTTAAAAATATATCACATTCTGATAGTTTTCAGGAAATCATAACTACTTGACTACATAATTACAATTTCAAAGGTGGTTAGAATAATTATGAATTTAATATAGTATTTCAATCATAAAAAAAAGAAAGAAAGCGATATGTACGTATAAATATGCTTCCAGTTTAGGAGAAAATTTGAAGAATGTCAAGGCGATTATTCGCTGATAAATACTAGGAATAATACAAAAAATTATATTTTACAGAATTTTTCGATTATTTTTAATAAATGGAATTATTTTTAAAGGGCCTATTTGTAAAATTTAAAATTTTCTAATTGGGTAAAGATGTTAAAATGTTCCGAAAGAAAAAATTCTTCAAAAAGATTTTACATTTAAAAAAAATCTTTTTTTTTTGCTTGTACTTTCAAATAAAGTGCACTTCGTACACACATGGGCGTTATTATTGTTGACAAATATGTACTTTTTAAGGGAAAATTTCTGCAAAGAGCGAAAGTAGGCAACAACGAAGCGCATCAACTGATTAGATGGAAATGCATGATTGCTTTTACCGTATGACTGTGGCGTCACATGAATTTATGAACTAATTGGCTGGAATCACGTGATTGTCATTATCATGTGACTATGACGTCACATGAATTTAGCCCATTGCACGTTAGAAAAGTTTTAATCATAATTTTAAACGAAAAATTGTCATACCTAAAAATAACAAAAATATCAAGATATATATGTATATATATTTGCATTTTTCTATGACATATATTTTGAAAACTTGCCCCAAAATTTCAGATATGAAAAACAATTAGTTTTTAAGGTATTTGAAGTTTTCTGAGTCAAAAATTTTAGTTTCGATTTCATTTTAAAGCATTTTTGCATTTCTAAATTGAATTAATTAAAAGTACTTTTGAACGCAATCCATTTTTTTAGTATGAAATGGCTATTAACTTCAGTTTTCATTACTAAAATCCTTCTGAAGCTGTGAAAAATAATATTTGAAACAGATGGAATGCGACTGAAAATGATAAATTTAAAATCCAGCTTTCAGAATGAAATCAGAATACAAATGTTCTGAATACAAATATTCTTGAAGGTACTGAGTATTTTTCCATCATGTACCAAACTACATAGCAGAAAATATATTGGAACACTACAATACAGTATATCAACAAAAACTTCAACTTCTAAACTGTCCCGATTTAAAACTGAGAAAAAAGATATTATTTACAAAATTGGTGATTTCTAGCTTAAGTTTGTATCATTATTATTTTGAGTATAAATGTTTTGTGTTAAAAACTTTTGTGAAAATGTTAGGTTAAAGCTTAAGCTGAATAAAATCTGTCGTCGTCACAAGTACTATCAATATTTTCCAAGAGGATACTTCAAATTTAAGAAAAATGTTTCAGTCACAGTTAATTATAGTAGTGTTTTGATGTAGAACATAAGTTGGAAAATAATATATTAAAAAATTAGACCTTTACAGCCATTATTAATTTTTGTTTTATGATTTAAAAACTTTAAATGTGTTTTTCTCGAGACTTTTAATTTTGTAGATGTTAGTGTTTAAATAATTCCTAAGGCTCTTTTTTTCTATTCAAGATAAAATCTTTAAATACTTTGTAGATACTCCCAAATATATGCTCTCTAAAAGTTAGTATGGACTTAGGTCTGTGATAACTTTAATTTTATTTTTAAAAATCTCAAAGTTAATACTTAAAAAAATTTTATATTTTTTTTTTCCAGGTTTAGAGCTATAAAAATAATTGTTAAAGTTCAACGAGGAAACAGATTTTAAAGTCCATAATAACTTTTGTTTTTCCAATAATCTTAACTTAACTCAGAGGTGCAACAGCCCATGAGGGTCAAGGCCTACTGTGCCCATATCGGTATACGTGACCCTGGGCCCTGAGGTGTATGAACAGATGTTCCGATCAGGTGGTCAGTCTGAAGCGAAACCTCCAGTGTTAATTTCCCAAGCAAGCTTGGTACTCGTTTATCGACCCACTGAAGGGATGAAACGCTGATTCAACCTTGCCCAGCCCGAGGTTTGAACCTCGGACCTGTGGTGTGGAAGCCCGCGATTCATTACTACTCAGCCACTAGGTCTCTTCCAATAATCTACGAAACATAAATCACTTGAAATAATTTTTAAAATTCAGCATTTTATAAAAGTTTTTTTTAAAAAAAAAACCCAATCAAAAATGTTTAATTTTTTAAAATTGTGAAATAATGGCTTGTCAAACCGATTTTTTATTTTCGGAATCAATTCAATAATATAATCTGAATATAAGATATAAATTATTTATACTGTTACCGCCTTCAAAAAATTTTTTTCAAAAAGGGTACTGCGAAGCCTTAAGGCACATTTTAAGCCTGAAAAAGAATTAAACAATCACCTCCAAAGAAATACTTAGTATACATTTTTAAGGTTTGAAAAAATTAGTATAATACATTTTATTCATGCCTCTTACTAAGTACAGCGCTGTTATTTCCCCAAGAGAAAAAGCACCAACACTTAGTACCTAAACACGTAAAATAAACTTTTCTAAGAGTATATTTTTAATGAGATTATAGAATTCAAGAATAATCTTTTCCATTGAGTGTTGGATTGATTAAATATGATTTTAATAATTATCCAAAATACTGAAATTTTAAGACAACAAAAAATATTTAACTACCTAAACTATTAACAAAAAGAAAATATATGTATTTATAAATAAATAAAAATGATCATTATTCTTAAAAAATTTGTAATCAATGACAAAAAATCTATGCTTTGTATACACATACCTATCAATTAAAAGAATTGATCTGTCAAATCTAAATCTGAAGCATTTTCTTATACCCAACAAATATATACATTGAGATTTATTATTTAATGAATTAATAGCATACTAAAGATTTCCAAATTTATTTGCATCAGTATCCGTTTTAAGGGAAAATTTTTGCCAGCACTTTAATGTAAAAGTGTGGACTACATCCCCATCCATTTGTATAAAAGTTATCTATGTATTTAACGCCCCCTTATAAATAGTTATATTGCACTGTTCATAAGTTCCGCCAGTTTTCAAATACCGATTTTTAGTACTAGGCATAATATTTTATTCTTTTTCATCGATAAAAATGTAGGGAGAGGCTTGAACTGTGTTCCTGAAAATATTATTAATATTACATTAATATATAATTCTGGGAATACATCTGATAGGGCTGTTTTTTAAGTTCGGTATTTTTGCATGACACATGCGCACACATCCTTTGGTAAGGCATGATCAAAAATTTTATTCCAAGAAATCATTTATATTTGTTGTTTTTTTTTGTTCCAAAAACTGAGTAGCAGAATATTTTCAAACTTATTTTTTATGTCTTTAGTAATTAACTAAGACTGAGTGCTCTAACATCACCCATTAATTATTGTCCCTCTTTCTAATGCGACTGCGTTTTACACCGCCCTCGTAAGGTGTTTCAGCGCCCCCTAGGGGTGGTACCGCCCACTTTTTCCTCTTTGCTTTATATAAACAAATTGCTTATAAATTAGACATTACAATAGAGATAATAGATAAGCTTGATCTTCAAATTATTTAGAACCATTAGATAAGTATATAAAGTATATTTTTATTATCCAATAAATTAAAATATTAATGAATATAAATTAGATAAATATATCATATAATTTATTTCAAAACAAATTTGAAATCTTTATTAGTTCATCTGAATAGCTACAAGATTTCTTATTTAGAAATTTCAGATACTTGAAGCATTTTAATTTAACAAATCTATCATTATAAATAAAATACGCTCATTTTTATTGCTTTCTTTTAAGGTAATTTTTTAATGTTCTTAGTAACAGAGGTTCTAGGAAAAACGTAGCTATAAAGAAAATCAATATTTATAAGTTACGATAGCTCTTAGAAAAATCATAAAAACAAATAATACTGAAAAAGTACAACGTAATAGGAAAAACATTTTTAAAAAATTTATTCTTAAGCAAATATGAACAATTTCTAAGGAAACACAGCACCCTATACACAATTCGTTTTATTTATATAAAAATGTTCACATGCACCCTATTTAAACCCAAGAAATATGTATTTCAAAAGAAAATCACCATTTTTAACCAAACAGTTACTTCAAATTAAAAATTTTTTTAAAAAAATATATTTCAATATTATAAAATTCTTAATTCTTTTACAAACTTTAATATTTTTAAACAATTTTTTTTCTAATATTCCTTTAAGTGTTTCTCTCAATTTTGTGTATGGAATCAGTATTACGAGTGATAATTTTATTTTCTCAATTTTTTCCGTCTCGGACACTATAAAAACATTGGAAAAATTGTCATATCTAACTTTGATGATTTGAAAAAGAATTACTATTCACATAAACCTTTATTCCTTGCACAGAATAACTAAAAACAGCCGGAAAAAAATTCAAAATTTTTTATTGAATTAAAAAAAAAAAAGCCTTAGCTTTTAATTGCACGAATATGCTGAAATATAAAAACCTGAGAAAAAAAGTCAGTTGAAGTTTTACAGATCAGTAAAATGAATGTAAGAGCTAAATACAAGGTTTTCGTTTCGACATTCTGTTAAAAAAAAGTTAAGTTAAATAATGTAGCTGGAGCTACAAAATTTTATATACAAAATTAGAAAGCTAACAGAATTAAAATGAAGTAATAAAAAAAATCGATATTTTGGTTATTTGGGGGCTAATGTGTCCCCTTAAGCCAAATAACTTTCAGTATAATAACAATAATATAACAAAAAGAATGCATTAGTTAATGAATCTGTCACATTCATTTGAAGAAAATATTCTTACTCAAAAATCAGCTGTTATCCTTATATTACTTGTTTTTATTACAGTTGAAACTATACAAAGATTAAATCGAATGTTCTAATAAACCTAATTATTTATTTCCAAAATACTTACTATTTTGTAATGTTCCAAGAGCAGTTTCTTCTGTTTCTGAAGAATTTCTTAAGAAGGATTCCATATATTTATTTTCACTGAGCCAAAAAAGAAGCATGTTTTTCGTCGAAGTATAGTTTTTATGATGGCGTTTCGACACGAAGTAACTTTATACCTCGAAGAATCCATTAAGTCGGAATAAAAATTTTATTCTAATAATCAATTTATTTATTTTTTTAAAGAAACCTATGTTTAGTAAATATGTAAAAATTCAGATAAAATTGAGAATCTCTTTCATTTTCATATGTCCTAAATGTATTTCCTATTCAATGTATTGATAACTATTTCAACTACATTTGCTTTCGATAGATCTTGAATTTTCTTACATATACAGTTCCAACATCAACTTCATCCAATATATATATCCTTTATTTTACAAACACTATAAAAAAATTGCCATTATCACACAATCATACAACAAACTCCATAACAAAACTCGAATTTTAGAGTTATTCTCTTTTTCACTAATTATATTTTCAATCAGTCTCAGAAACAGTTAACAGTCACAAAGTCATAGCAAACGATTTACATATTCAAACAAATAATAGCTATCAGTCAATTTATTACAAAAAAAAAAAAAAAAAAAAAAATTAACAAAAGAAATTTTATAAAATGTATATTTATTAAAAATTCTTATATTTATAAAAGCAACAAATTTAACAATAGAAAATAAATAATAAAAATACTAGAGAATATATAGAGAGAATTTTTAGTTTAATTTCATCATTTAAACTTTGTAGTCTACTTGGAATATATTGTATTAATCCTAAATGCCCTACAGTCTTTTTACGATAATAACTTAAATTGATATTGATGTTGCGCTACAAAACATAATGAAATAAATAAATAAATAAAACACTCCACCTTTTAAATGTATAAAGTAGTTGTGTAATTGGCAATTTCTTAAAAAAGACTAATTATTTAAAAATTATCAGTTTCTTAAAAATATTAGAATTATTTTTTGATATAAAAAAAATATATTAATTCTGATAAATAATAAACCAATATTTATTGTTTGAATAATTCTGCTCAAGTATTCATAGCATATCTGTATTTAAAAGGAAGCCGGAGAAGATGATATAGAATTTATTTATCTTTAAGTCTTGATTTATATAGAAGGCAAGGGAGAAAATCAAGAGTTTGCATTATAAAGTACTCAGGATTAAAGTGTCAAACTTTGGAGACCGCAAAAATTATCCATCTCTTATTTTCCTCCCCTAAATTATTAATCATAAAATTTTCTTCTTATTTCAGTGTGCTCTTGCTATCACTAATAACATCAGCTTGCAAGTTATAAATTTTATATCTGAAATTCATATGAAGTTAAGCGATGTAAATGACATTCGTTTTTCCTTGATTTGAAAAAGGAATATATATATATACATCATATAAAGTTTTTTTACAATTGTAAAAAAAAAAAAAATTTATTGAAACGTTCATGTAACAATTTTGTTTTGGAAAAAAAAAAAAATACATGCATTAAATTACTTTGAGAAAAAAAATGCTTGTCAAATTTTTTTTTCAGTAGACGAGATCCTTGTAGTAGAAAATTTATTGGTATAATGGTAAATGGCGTGAAAATTATGGAGTTCCAGACCCAAAACATGGACGCACCTCTTCACACATCAGAAATATTAGATCTAATTACAGAAATTGGAATTGCATAAATTGGGAAATGATAAATAAAGAAACATACGAAAAATGAACGAAGATTTATTGGTCAATTTATTTCAATACTGTACTCATTTCCCCTAGTTCGTGACTGTGGGTCTCGAAAAAAGAAAAACACCGTTTTACGAATGTATATAAAAAAACCTTAACAAAAATCAAATACATCAAAAACAATTGAAAAAAATTTAATATAATGCACAAATTTGTTGGGAAAAAAACTTATAAATTACAGTCGGATCCCGATTTAACGAACCTCTATTTAACGAATTTTTTCTCTTTCCCCGATTAGAATGAAGGCAATCCCCCTATTTAATGAATAATTAACCCCGATGTAACGAATTATTTCAACAACTGAAAAAAAAATCTGTATTAGTTTGTGTTAGAAAGAATTGGACTTTTTTCAGATGACACACATCCTTTTTGTCCAGACCAGAAAAAGTTTTGATTTTTTAAGGTATCCGACTAAGTTCGGAACCATGATTTTGCAAAAGTGTATAAATGGATAATATTTATGATATTTATAGTGTCACTTAGATTAGAAAAAGTATATAAAATTGCTTTAGAATATTATTGCAATAAAAAATTATTTAAGTACAATATTTTGACAAAAAATGAACATAGAATGACCCATTTTCAAAATATTCTCCTTTTATGAAAAATGCTTCTATTATATAATAATATTTTGCCAGTATATAGCTCAGACCTCTGTACAGAGGCTCCACTAGAATTTTTGAAATATATAACTTAGAAGTGGATTTATCCATATTTTGCTGCAACAGAGGGGAGAAATTTTAAGGAAAAAACACCGATAATTATTTTAATTGGAGGTAACTCTGAAAATATTGTGAATTTTTCAAAAAGCGTAGTTCAGACTCTCTGGAGAGGTCTTTTCTTTACATAAGCACACACACACACAAAATATTATTATTATAGAAGCATTTTTTATAAAAGGAGAACGTTTTGAGAAAAAAGGTTACTCTTAGTTAATTTTTTGCCAAAATATTGTATTTAAATAATTTTTTTGTCATAATGTTCTTAAAACAATTTTATACATGTATTCTAATCTAAGTGACACTAAATATCATGAATATTATCCATTTATGCGCTTTTTTAAAATCACGGTTCCGAACGTAGTCGGATACCTTAAGTAGACAATTTCGATGGGAATGGGTGCAAAGTGTTATTAGATTTTACAAGTGATAGTGTGAGTTTACAATAGGACCAGAAACTCTTGTCTTTTCTCATCCCACACCACGACGCTAGGGACATTTTAAGAATTTACGCTTATGTTACATTTGAGGACGGTTTGCCTACCTCTGAAACTCTTGAAGTTCAGGAATTTGCTGATTTGTCGGTGCCAACGAATAGCGATTCTAATGCAGAAATGGATAATGAAATTCTTATTATAAAATTTACGTTTTCTAATGTTTTGCAGTGTTCGGAAACTGTGAAAACGTACCTTATGCAGCTGAATGTTAACGACGCAGTATTTTCTTCTATGCACAAAATTGAAAGAAAAAAAAAGAATTCCTTCGAGTCGGAAATCAAAAAGAATTTCAAGCATCTGTTCGTCAGTATTTTAAAATTTCCAATTAAATGGTACATAAAATTCACTAATAGTATTTTTAACTGTTGAATAAAAAGTGTGTAATTTCTGCTATGCATATTTTTTGTGTAGTTGTATATTATAGAATTTCCAAAAGGTAGGAGTGAAAAATTTGTATTTTGTTCGGACCTTGATATAGGAGGTCTTAGGGGTGTTAAAAGTCTCCAGAGGGCTGAAAATATAAATAATTTTCAAACAAGCATAATTCTTTTAAATTTAAATTAAATAGTTCGAATCTTTTTCATATTATTTACAAAGGAATGGGGCTTCAGAAAAGTGTAAAATATTTAAAATATAATCATAATTTAAAAAATTATAAGCATACGAAAATAAGAATTATTTCTATAAGAAATATTAATTTTTACGTTGCGCATGCTATTTTCTTAAATAGTAGCTTTAAGTACTAGCTATAAGTTGATTTATAAAGTTAAATGTATCCTTATTACACTGTAGTTTTTTTTATATAAATAGAATAATAAATTATAGTTTTTTAAAAATAAAAAAATTACATTTTTAATATTTTTTTAAAAAATTTCTATATTTTTCAAATATTTTGAAATACACAAAAGGTATATTATTCTTAAGTGATGTAGGGTTTAAATAGTATGATACATTTTACAATTCTATAAAGTTTTATGCATCAGAGGCTACTATTTTAGAAAATAGCGAGCGCAACGCAAAAATTACTTAATATTTATTACATTTTCATATGTGTGCTTATAATTTTTAAAATTATGATTATATTTCAAACTTTTTTGAAGCCATAAACCTCTTCAAATAATATGTAAAAAATTCTAATTAATTAATTTAAATTTAAAATAATTATACCTGTTTGAAAATCGTTTATATTTTCAGCCCTCTACAGAAATTTAACTCCCCTGAGAACCCATAACGAATAACTATGATTTAACGAACAAAATGTTCGGTCCCTATGAATTCGTTAAATCTGGTTCGGACTGTATCGCAAGAAAAGTCAGAA
>BMAV01011339.1:17910-29541 GCA_019973955.1 Trichonephila inaurata madagascariensis | reverse complement strand
TGTGAGGCTTAAAATTACAGTTCCTTAAAACTAATTATGATTTCAGCAGTCATTTAAAAAAAATTATTTTACATTTTTGTAAACAGTGTCGCGCACTTGGCTTTACTTTCCTTATAATTCAGCGATTATATTAATAATGTTTTATTTTCTTATAAATGAACTCGTGCAAAGAGCGGGCACTTCAGTGTGTGTGTGTGTTGCACAGAGTATTTTATAACTAATTAATTAATGCTAAATTAAGAATTGGGCTTATCTTGCAAAGCTAAGTTTTTATAAGAAATGCTTATGATTAGAAACTGACCCTCTGAGTTCTTTTTCTATATTTAGCTGATATCTATATTTTGTCTTCTAAGCAGCCACCGTATTTTGCANAATTAGGCTTGTCTTGCAAAGCTAAGTTTTTATAAGAAATGATTAGAAATTGACTCTCTGAGTTCTTTTTCAATATTTAGCTGATATCTATATTTTGTCTTCTAAGCAGCCACCGCATTTTGCAATATGTTCAATTTAAAAATGAGAGAAAGGAAAAATAACATAATAATTATCCTATGACTTAATTTTTTTTGCTCAAAAGTAACGTATACAAAATTTAATCCTTATGTTATTAATTTGTATGGTTTATAATTAAAAGATCGCTTATTGTAGCTATAGCGTCAAAGTGCATTATTATTGCATTCAGTATATTATTAATGTATAAGGGGGGCGCGATAAAAATTGTGATTGAAAAGGGGGGCGCCAGTATTTAAAGTTTGAGAAGCACTGCTTTAAACACAAGAGGGATGACTTTGTGTCCCGACATATTTAACATGTATCAGCTCATCTAGACTGTAGTTCTCAGTGACTTCTTGATTCGAACTAGTTCGCGACCATAGCCCTCGTTTACCACGGCCACCCACTATTTCCGGAAGGCTACATAAGAGGCATGCTTGTACAAAAGAAGATCTGATGTGTTCTTCCCACTCCCTTATGCGCACTAAAGAACTTACTTAGAATGATGCTGAGAGCATCGACATTGGAGAAAGGTCAGTTTATATTCCCTTATAAATCTAGATTTCAATCTAACTGTTGATTCTTGAAGTACTTTCTTATTGAGGGAACTCTAGTATGTATCTATTTACATACACTTTAAAATGCGAGAAAGAGACTATTATGACAGTGGAAGTTTGATAGACTTGGCAGGCATCGTGTTGAACAAGTGTTCAGATATCTATATATGAGGCTATGTGACAGCGTAGCTGATTTAAACTTAAAACCTATATTCGCGCTTTCAGAGATTTATTGGTTTAATTTTTATGAATAATATCACAATCCTCGACGTCTGGCCAACGAATTTTTAAAAAATGAGGATATTCACCAAATGGATTGGTTAATCAGATGTACTGACTTTAAACTTATAAAGCCTATTTGACTTGCTCGAGGGACTGTCAACTCGTCTTTCCCTCTTTCCAGAGCCATCCAGGACCTGAAAATGTCTAACTGGAGGAATAGTAAGACTTACCATAGACCTCTTAAAATGCCCCACTTCCAGTATTCGTGAATGCAATATATCGTTATCCCTATTCAACCATTTTTGTATCATTGAGTAACTTCTATTTTAGACTTTCTTGCATTGATGAGCCGTGTGTATGCATCATAACTGTTATACGATATTTTTTTGATATATCATTTTATGTACATACCTGAGATATAATCTATAAAATACAGAAATTCTCTTAATTTTGAACACCTATGTATTTGTGAACGATTCCAGTTATCTATATTGTGCCTGACTTAAATGTCGCCTTGATGTAACAATTTTGCTTGTTGAAAAATTCTACATTTCAATACCTTATAACATGGATGTATCATACGGGATGACTAAAAATTGTTTTCTTCATATGAAAGTTTTTAAAAATTTTAAAAATACAAAATATGTGTTAATGAATATAAAAATATATTAAAACGCAGGAAAAAACGTTTTATCTTTAAGGAAACGATTTTGCTGACCTTTTTTCTGTCCATAAGTATAATAATTTTTCATAAATTTGCTTTTGATGGGTAGCCTTGATTTTGTATAATTTCTCTGGGTTGAGTTTTTCCCAAAACTAAACATATTTCCATAACGGTCAAATCAATTTTGTGCCATTTCTCTTGTATAGTTCTCGAAAGAGTTTATCAAGTATGCGAACGCAAATTTTCTTAAGTATTTTAAGAAGTATATTTTCACAATCGTAAAAAAATCTGTTGGGATAACATGAAGAGGCTCAAAAATATATTAATCCATTTTCTGATTCCTTAATTGAAGCAATCGCTTTTGAATTGTGACCCATGGCCTCCTTTACCATATGCAATTTAAACAATCCTACAATTTGTAACACACAAAACTGGAATTTTCTTTTATTAAATGTAGGCTCTAAAACTTTCCTTTGATAACAATCAAAGTTTACTTTAGAATTACTAAAAATTTTCTTTCATTTTTAACTTACAGTTATAACAAAATCCTGTGGCAATCACGAATCCTTTTGAAGTATTTTCTTTAAAATAATTGAGCAATTTCTTTTTTGCTTAGAAGGTCAAAAAATCATTCGTTTTCAGTCGCAGTCACTAGAACAAAACCATTCTTTCTTCTTCAAAAAACAGAATCCTCAAAGAGAATACTTTCATATACCTTTTTGCAGTTTTTATTTATTTAATGTGTTTCGATAAAAATATGCAAGCTTTAGACTTGAACGTTTTTAAAAATTTTCAATCTTTGTAGATAATTTTATTTACCATTTTAGATGGCATTTAATATAATGTTCTTTGGGGAGGGGGACGATTTTCTTTTAAAACTTGAGATTTAGGCTTCTTAATGTTTTGTGGACTTTAAAATGTTTCAGAAGCTGTTCCTTCAGGTTTTTTTCTTGTTCAAAAACCATTTACTCAATGTTTTTCTTTACAATTTCCTCAACATTTTAAAAATATCTTTGTTTGCAATTATGCGAATGTAATTCTTAATTTCGTGGTATGAATACTTTTTTCTCGGAAACACTCTATTGTATTTTTTTCAAACATCTGCCAATTTTCGGAGAAGTTTTTTTAAATAAAAGCTCTACATTGTCTTCTAGTTCAAAAAACGTTTGTAGAATACGATAAGAAAACAAAATTTTTTACAAAACTTAAGTTACTGGTATAATATTTTAATGGCACGTGCACTAACTCTTAACGGGAAAAAACACTACGAGGTAACTCTTAGTCTGGTGTCACTGAATTCTATTCCTGCGCTTAGAGTCACTTAAGAGTTTTCTTGTAGTGTTTTTTTTTTCCAATAAAAACCTTCATATACAAAGATTTTTTTTCTTTTTGTTTAGTTTTACAAGCTTGTCACCTGGTTTTATCTGGCCACATTCAGATGTGTAATGCTATGTCTGATTTTCATACATGTAAATAATGATCCTCACTGGGAAAAACATAGAAGGCGATGATAGTTATAAAGAGTTGTAAGGTAATAAAAATGGACTGCTAAGTAATACTTAACAGACCTCGGGAAAACCATCCATTGGTTCAAATCACTCTATCCTACTTCTAAATTTTCTTGCAGAATGCATGCATGTTCTATAACCAAAAAACTCGAGGGAATAAAAAGATGAAGATGTATCAATTTAGGGAATCTAGCCATGAAGAACACTTCTAGCATGAAAATTTCACAAAAGCCAATTCATCTAGAAGACTTTTTCACCAGATACGGGATTAAGGGCTCCTAGAATCCCAGATGCCCGCAGAACTTTTCCGTAGATTCCGTAGAATTTAGGGAATCAGTTATTATGCTTTATTTGATGGCACTACGGCAGTAATGCAGGAGGAAAGAGCAACTATAATACAAATGCAACTGTTTCATTACTTAGAACATCTTTCTTCCACAGAAAAAAAGGGATGCCTACAAATCCATGTCGAATATGTTCAGAGCAAAAAAAATAATAATACGTAAGCAGACTAGGTATTTTTATCCAGTGTGTCCCAATAACCCAGCAATTAACTTTGATCCGCGCTTTAAAGCTCTCTACCAACAACTACTACAAAATAAAAATATTTTTTTAATTTTTGGAATACATTAATATATAAATAGTTTTTATGTTATAATTTAAATCGTCTAAGTTATACTTTTAATAATAAAAATTGATAATTAATATGTTTTTGCCCTGCATAAATCTTTTCATTCATCCTTTCTAACAATTCTTAACTCAAATGGAGATATGTAACCAATCTGAAGTTACAGCACATATTAACGAGATATCTGGTCTCTGGCAGTTTGGTGTACACCCTTACTACGAGACAGTGGCAGTAAAATTCAAAAACAGAGCTGAATTATTAAATAACTTTAAATGTTCTTTGGTCGATCTTTATGTGTCACTCTATTTCCTTTCAAAAATATTTAGCCTCAGATAAAGCCTTCATGTTTCCAAGATTTTATGCTTCCCTTAATCTTAAGTAAACCTATAAACGTAGATAACAGACCGTTGCTCCGAATTTTGATGTCAAACTAAGATATTTCGTCTTGGTCTTTCTCCTCCTAGAGCAAATATCTCAAAGTGACATGTTATTTTTCATATGGTTGTTTTTAGAACAAAAAAATAAATAAAAAAAGAGGAAGTTATGAGTAAATTGTCACTCTTTTTAACAGATACTACTTACTGTGTATCATTAATGTGGTTTATTGCTGCTCGTATATTGGCTTCCGTCTTTCTAAAATTTTATATAACAGAAGAATGTTAAAATAAAAGGAAAAATACAAATGTAGCTAAATCGGATTTTATGGTGAGGTAACGATTTCATTCTGATAAACTATTCCTGATTCATTGAAATGTGAAATTATACCGACTAAATCAAGAGTGTTCTTTGTTCTTGATATAGCTATTCATTATTTGTAATCAGCAAATGGTTTTTTTTTTCAGAAATGCTGACTAATTTTTTTGAATTTTTTTTTTTTTTTTTTGTTCTTGCTGGAAAAAAATTGTCTCTAATACTTAATTAATTCTTTTTGAATGCGCTTTTGGTTATTTATTAATTTAATTTTATTTTTAAGGGTATGACTGAGTAGTATAATTAACGTTCCTTTTCTACGATTTTTAGTGAAACAGAAAAATATCTGTGATGCAATGATTCCCGTGCATTGCTAAAGGTTTAATTTTGAATGAAAATATTGAATGTGTTTACTTTAAGAAAAAATGCTATGCGTTTGATTGAGAAGTAATTAACTTTAAATGACAAAAAATTCACTTACATAAATTATGGTTCCTTTACGGAAAGAGGCTCTCAAATCAAAAAATTCATTGAGAAGAATTTCCTCTAGAGTATTAGTAGAAGAGCCCGAAGAGAGAAACCGTTACAGAAGGTCCGATAAAAAGAATAAATGGTTCGAAGAAAGCAAATTTGATATGATCCACATTTTAATGATATCGAGCGTCACGAAGGATATTTTCCATGAGTACTTCTAAAACTAACTTAATTCCTTTGCATAAGAATAAGCTATATTCTAAACTTGTGTAGTTCATAATGTAAAGTACGCACAAAACCAATGATATGAATGAACGATTTTACATTATAATCGGTCCTATAAAAGATTTATCTTCCTTCGAAAGAATTAAGTTAAGGAAATTATAAATTTTAGAAACGGTATGTTTCTTATTTCATAACATAAATATCTTTCTTCAATTCACTAAATTATACAAATTGTTTTCAAACATGTTAATATTTATATTTTTTCACTGATAGAATGTGATTGGTTTCGTAATATTGCTAATATTGGACTACCAGCGATAGTTCAGAGCGAGATAGTTTCGAGAAAGGCGTACCTAAACGTTCCTTTAGTCCAAAATTTAAGTCACATTTTAATATCTTTCATTGTTTTATGACTTTCAGGAGAACAGTAAGAACATGAAGGTAAAAACAAAGCTCGTAAATTATAAACAGACTCGTAAATTAATTTATATATGGTTTGAGGGCATCATAAATGTCTATAAAAACTGTCATGCAGCATAGTGGAAGGTCATGCTGTCTATTTTTTTATGATTGTAAGGAACTCATCCCAGAAAATTGCCAAGAGAAGCTTCAGACCATCACTAGTGCTTATTAATATACATTGGTGAACTAATTGCGTGGTACCTGATCAAAATAGCATAAAATGATGACCGAAAACTTTCTTCTTACCGAAAATACATCTGTACACTAATTTGAAGGTGTGGTTGAAGATTCATAGTCTTGTTGCTTTGAAATCTTGCCACATCCATCCTATTCTCTTGATCTATCTCCAATGGACTTTTTCTTACTATCAGAAGTTTAAAAAATCATATTGGGGGTAGAGATTTCAAAACACAAATGATGTCATTTAAAAGGGTAAAGCAATGATTTTTCACGCTATCTGCTATCTACAATGGACAACTTTGGCCGGGCAAGTAAAGCTGGGAGAATTGTAGAACTCTGAAAAAGGATTCTGCAGAGAAGTCTTAAATAACAACAAAAGATTGTGTTTCGGTCTTGACTGTTTATAAGGAACAATTAAACCTAGGTACACTACTTCATACTTCCTTAACCAATATGACGAAGCATTTACAAGGTGCTTGGAGCAAAAATCGTGGCCTCGAGAGAGTATATCTGGAATTAAATATTACAACAAAGGAGATATCACGATATCTGAATCGGTTTAGAATTGTATCAAACAGATACATGATTTTCTTCAGAAAAAATGAAAAACGGTGATAAGTAATGCTTTGACATTCCATTACATGCTTGCATTGTTATTTTTGATGAATGCAATAGATAAACATGTGTTTTACCGGAATATTAATTTTGTAGTTGCTTCGAGTTTTGCCAACGTCAGGAACTGATAACGAATGAAGTGTCTGTTCCAAGACAAAAATACGTGCTTTCAACTCGTCATTGTCATTCTTATTCTGTTAAATGGTGAGATAATTTTGATACTGAAAAAACAGGTCACTATTTTTTCTAGAGCTTTTTCGTTAAATGGATATTTCGAAGGTATATGTTGTTATGTAAAGAGTTGGTCGAATATTTACAAAATTCTATGAAGTATTTTAAATAAATTACAACTATAAATTACTTCCAGCATTCTTAACAAGGTGACAAACTGTTGGATCACCTTAAAAAAATTGTCACCTAAAACATAAATTTTAATAGAACGTGTCTTTTCGTCGTAAATATAGTTTATAAATTAAGTAATAACAGAAACGTCTCCCAAATGTTATCAGTACTTCATCTATTACAAGATATATTTAAATTTCTGTTTTTCAGATAATTGAGATGAATCGCACATGTTTTGTAAATAAGGTATTTGTTTCAAAATTATTCAATATTCGTACATTAGCCATCGACCCTTTTCAACAAATCAGAAACCGTCGCCAAATGTCTTAATTTACAGCCAACAATGAAAACATATCTCCATGCAGGCTTGAACATAACAATTTAAATAATTTCTAAGAGGTTTTATTTTTCTTCTTTTATTTTTTACGTAAAATGATTAAAATTTGGAATTTACTTTCAAAAGAAGGAAATGTGGAGAAGTTTTTTCAAATGTATGGGATCATGCCATCAAAGAAAGCGTGTGTTAACGAGCACAATACATCTATTCATTTAAAAACGGATAAGCCACAGTCTGATTAATGTAGTAGTTAGATATTTAGTTTATTAGAAATTCTATTGTATTCTTGTTAAAATAGAATTTATACAATAAAATGTAATTTATAGTTATTTATACAAAGAAGCTTTGGCTCGAGTTTTTCGGCCGGCCGTCCGATACAGTGGTTGGTTACTCTAACTGCTGTTCTGTTGGGCCTGGGTTCGAAGCCCGGAGAAGGCGTGGATGTTTGTAAATGCATACTGCCTTAGTGGCTTGGGGGTACTATAAATAACAGTCGAGCCGCAAGTCCTCTCGTGAGGATGATGGAAGAGGAAGAAAGGTGGGAGACCCCTGACTTCGCCCAGGGTGTTCTCCCTCAAAATTGGATTGGAATCGAGCTCAAAGCTACGTGCTAATGACAGGCGTAAATGGAGCCTTTTGCCACGATGAATTTCGCATGCCTTGATCTGATATTATTGTCAATCAGGTGACATAAGTAACAACAAAAATTTCTTCAAAATGTTCATCAGTTTTATTGGTCGACAGATTAATACGAAAGTACCGCTTCAAGGACATTAAAACATAAAAATGAAGTCCTGAATTCCACTCTAAACAACAAAAACGGTTAATGAGATGTTTGAGGCAGTTGCATGTTAAATACAACGGATCATTGAAGCTTTCAAATATAATGGCTGGAAAGATAGAAAAGATAACGGCCCTTTACACTACAGAATGATTCAAAACAAAGAAGTCCACCAAAATCATCGATTGGTTCTCGAATAAGGAGTTCTTAGCCCCTGGGATATAATGATGTCTGTAAGACGTCAAATTTCATGTACTGTTGCAGATTTTGATGCTTCCAAGACGTCAAGAAATGTCTATTAGACGCTAAGATTTGTGCACTTATTCTCTTTTGTTTGCAATGTTCAAAATCTTTCCCCCTCATCTTTCTCAACAGCACACCGAGGAAAGGGTACATGTACATCAAATTCCGTTTCAGTTGTTTGTCAAGGAGCTCATAATATAATGCAATATCTTAGAGACCCATAAAACGAAAAAATGTTTAATTGGGAAAAATTACCCTTATATATGTTTGAACTTTAAGGTAATATTTGTGTGTGTGTGTTTGTGGTATTTAGTCTTCTCTTACATAAGGCAATAAATACAGTAATACTTCTCTTGTAATAAATTACAGTTGTAATAATTATATCGTTCTTCAGAATGTAATATAGTGTAAGGTTTATTATATAGAGTTAGTTCTCTTATTACATACATTTAAAAAATATATTCCTGCCTAAAATTTCTATTACATTAAAACAATGAGGCATTGTTATTAATTATGAAATATTAATGACAAATATTAATAATTAATATGTGATAAAATGAAATGACACATATATTGTGTGAAAAAAAATTGAAGGCACATTGTTTTATCATGGTTTTTATACTAACGAAGAGTGTTTATTTCTCAATATAGTTAGTATATAACTGGATCATATATATATTTTTTTCATGCGCGTATGCGTAAAGGGAAGATTTCGCAATTTTCATCCTCCAGGTGAAGGAGTTCATACAACAGGAAGGATATAGGTACACCTGTTTTGAAATATTTCAAAATAAGCCAGTTCATATGAGTGAACACACAGTAATATTTCTTGAGTACTCCATGTAAACACCTGCTTTGATTGCAATGGCCCAAGAAAGGCCAACTAAGACAGAATTCATGGACAATACTTTTATTAACAACTTCACCTTAAATGAATTAGACATGGTCGTAGATTTTAATTTATACTCGTCTTTCGAGTGGTACATGAGACCTTTTAAGTTATAAATAAGTACAATAAATTAAAATCAAATCCTTGTTACTCTTATTTTTTTAAAGATTTGATGAACAGAAAGTTCTATTTTGTTGCCTGCTTCAACGCGCGTAAAATAACAAATATTTAAAAAATGCATATTTTAAATTTCATTTCAATAGAAAATGATATTTCCTTTCTTTACCAAATAGTTCAAAATCAGTATTTTCTCGGTAATTAAAAAAAATTCAGTGCTGTTTTGTCAATTATATTTAATTAATTAATGGCAGCATTCAAACCATTCTTAATTCCTTATAATATAATACTTTTTTTGCTATTTTATTAAACATACGCATGTTTATATTCTAGGCCTTTGATTTTCTAATGGTTTTACAGAGACCTGAATAATTTTTTTTAAAAAAAATCAGTATGAGTCGGCGTTTTGATTAAACGGGTCATTCTTGAGTGGGGATACATCACTCGGGAATGTATGACAAAACTATCATAGTTTGTATATTTGGGTCATCACACTTACATGCCTTTCAATTGGCTATAATTCACTAAATACGGCTGTACTCCACACACACACACACATACATAGACACATGCAGTTTCTACTAACTACTACTACCTCTTCAAAATCTAGAACAAGAATGCCACCTTAAATTACTAACCTAATGAGAATTATAATATCTATGTGTGTGTTTATTTGACTATGATTAGATTGAAGTATAGTGCCCTAGCCCAGATGATGAACGACAGTAAATTTTTGAGTTTATTTCAAATTTAGTGTGTTCGCAAAAGGTATCAGGTCATTACTACTTACACTTAAGCAAATAAAACTAAGAAAAATGCACGTATGTTGATCATTTTAATACGCACATGCAAAACTATTTTCTTTCTGTAGAGGCTGTCAGTCGCTAGCAAACCGCCATTGAGATTGGAAAATGTAAGGGAGATATGTGTCAGCACATTTTGGATTTGACAAAATAACAAAATAGTTTCAACTACAGTATTGCATTTAATTTTTTCAAAATTCTACGATTCCGAAGAATAACAAAAAAGAAATCTGAAATTAGAATTAGAGCATAATTCAAATGTACCGTTATAGAGTTCGACTAACCGACATTTCAAAGGTATTCCAAAGCTACTACAGACAGTTGCAGAATCAGTGAGAAATATGTCTAACAGCCTGACTTCTAATTTTAAGGAGATTAATAAGAAGGTTGTATCTGGATATGAGTACAGGAAGCCCACGAATTTCTGTGTATCTTCAGTAAGAGCACTCATTCTAAGAGCAGAATTAAGAGTGAAATTGTGGGATGCCAGCAGAAATGTTAGATGACATTTGTATGATCCAATCAAATGTGATCATCTGAGATTTGTAGTGAATAAGATTTAAAAAGTTGCTGATGATTTAGTTGCTTGTTTTGTTTTTATTTCTGTAAATGCTCAAAATATTAGCTTTGAATTTTTAGTTGGAGAGGAATGGCAGTGTTGAAAGAATACTTGTTAAGGCTTCTAATTCACCTCCTATTCGTTAAAACTCAGAAATAGCTGAATGCTTGAGAGCTTGTTATTGGTGAGCACGGCTGTAAGACTAACAAATAAAAAACAGATTTACGCATTAACTAAGGAAATTGAAAGTGTATTTCTGATAGGCGAATTGATTTTATGAAGATTTTAAGACACACACATCAATTAACTTCATCACGATTTATAAATCAGAGTTTATTAGAATTTCTGCGGAAGTTTCTAAATTTTCAATCTATTTGATTAATTGTAAAGTGAGGGTAAGCGAGGCTCCCAAAGTGAAGATAACAATATCAGGGAATCGAAAAAATTGTAATAAATTTTTTAAAGGAATTCTGGATATGCAACAAGACAAAAGTATATGGGAAATAGTGTAAAACGTTCGTGTTTGTTTTTTGGATTTAAAATTTGAATTGACCCGACAGATTCGGAAAAAACGGTACTGTTTATGAAAGAATGATTGTTACATTAAAAACAGCACAGCGGTGACTTAAAATGTTTTTTCTCGGACTTAGTCCCTAAATGAACATCAGGTCAAGCAAACCGTCAAGAAAAATTCTTTATAGATATTAGATGAATTGAGAACAATGAGTGAAACTAGATCAACATGTCAGTAGCTTGCAAAAGTGTTCAAAGTAAGTGATGATACTATAAGGAAACATTTACACAAAATAGGAAGGAGGTGTAAATTAAGTAACCTCGTAATGCAGA
>BMAV01011338.1:359763-377299 GCA_019973955.1 Trichonephila inaurata madagascariensis | reverse complement strand
GTAATTTTCCTTCTACTTCAGAAATCAAATTTTCAAATTTTGTTTTCCACTCTACGCTGCTTCGAAATTTAACTAATTCCCTTTCTAAATTATCCACATAAATTCGTTTAACTCCATTATTTCAAATTATGTTTTGTACGGATATATAATAATGTGAAATGTATTTTCCAAACTTTTAAACTGATTGAATCTCTCTTCAAAAGCTTGTTTTATTTCTTGCATAATCATTAAATATTTTTTAATTGCCTTTTCTTGAATATCAACGGAGATTTTGTACCTGAGGAAAATATTTCATGATTTTCATTTCCAAATCCTTAGTAAAGATGTTGTTTTGTCATAAATATTTTATTATTTTCAAACATCGTTAAGAAAATCAATCGATTGCATTGAAGTTTCTTATACAGTTCATTAAAACTCTGAGTGATGTCGCATAAAACATTAAATCATTTAACCAATGTATGTTGGATAATTCATCGAAACCATTGTCTTTTTCAATTAAAAATATCTTAATTTTTTCTAATAACGTTACAAAGCGAGTAAGAACTTGTGCGAAACTAAGCCATCGCACGTTGTTGTATGTCAGAATCCCTGAATATTGGCATTCAATTTCCTCTAAGAATTGTACAAATTGGCGTTTACAGAGAGTATTTATGTTTATGAAGTTGATTTTTTTTTACAACTGAAAGTACACTGGAAAGTGTTTTTAAACCATTCTTGGCACATAAACCTTGCTAGTGTATTATACAATGAAATTCAATCACAGAATGGGAAATATTTTGCTTAAGATACTGAATAAATCCAATGTTTTCCCCTATCATACAAGTTGCACCGTCTGTTGTTACAGAAACTTCTTTCTGAAAGTCAATGTCCATTTCTTTAAATACAATACTAAATTTTAAAGATACCAAGACCGGTACACTTTCATTCTAACTTTATTAGTTTTATTAACTCTTCTTTCATTATATTTCCACACTTATACCGAGCAAAAACTGCTAATTATGCAGAACCATTTACATTATTACTCTCATCTAAAACAATTGAATACATTTCTGCATAATTTAAGTCGTTATGTATTTGCGAAAAAAAATATTTTTTTTCCAATTCTATTACTCGATCTTTAATTACATTTAGACATATAGGTAACTCATTTATACGCTTTATAATCAAGTATTTTTCTGTAAAATCAGCAAACAATGTGGGAAAACATTCTAATTTTTTTTTGTTACAAATTCTCCTTTTGAAAGGGGTTTTCCCGTGGCGAGCAATGCAATGAGCAACTTGGAAACTAGCAGCTGTAAGGTTATTTTTTGGAACCAAAGAATTTTTTAAAACACTGCTTCGAGAAAAATGCTTACTTCCCCTTTTGTAAAAAATACATTTTTCTTTCTTCATCTGTCGGCATGCCGAGATTAGAATGCAACGTTTCAAATTGTCTTTTTACATTTTATGCACCTGAAGTCACTTTTTCATTACAAATTATATATATATAACCATTTTATTTCTTTTAATCCCACCATATTTATCAAACTATTCAGCTTGATATGGCCTGGAACTTGTATGGCTTGTTTTTAATTTTTTAACCGCTGACGTAGTACAGAGCTACACTTAAAAATATTTACATTTAGAATACAATAATTTGAGGAGACATTTTGTATCAACATACCTAATGTACATACACATCAATACACATTACTTTTCAATGCGTTCTAAATGTAAGTTCAATACTGGTTCTGACTGGTACAGGTGCCTTAAATTGCTAGACAAAAATTGCTAGTATCGAGAATAACAGACATATGCTTGGTGCCCATTGGCACCTCACAAGGTGAAACAGAGAGGGAACAATACAGGTGCTATGGAAATCTGTTTCTGCAAAATTAACTGAACATAACCTTACAAAACTGCATTTCGTCCGAAGAAAGTGGCTTAAATATGGTTATTTGCTTTGGTTTGTTGATTTTCTTTCAACAAACAAAATGTGAATAAATATATACTCTTTATTTGATATTTAGTAGACACCTTTGCTTTATTTCAAATACTACATACTTTCATGTACATTCGTTGTTATTTGCGTAACTTTGGAGCTGTAATGATCGAACTGAAAGTTATCGACAGCATTTAAATTGCTTTTATGGCAATGCAGTGCTTGAGAAAATACAAATAGAATACAAATAATCCACACAAAGTAGAAAATTTAAATAAACCCGCGTAAGCAAAAAAAAAGTGGTTGCTTAGCAATTGTGGGTCGGTTAAAAACTTGCGTGGGTCAGTGTCTGACCCACAGGTGATAGGTTCACCATCACTGGTATAATAGATAGTTGGGTTTGTAATTATCATTTGCGCGTGCCTGCTAAGAGTCAGTCCTGCAGGTGTCCCCGCGGATCGATACTGCCTTTGATCGCATCATTCTCCAAGTTACTGTGACAGTGTAAATACGATTTCTCCACCGGCAATATGTACAAAGGGGTAGCTATGAGCAGTGATTCCATTTGTCTGCTCATAAAATGACTGATAGTAACTCGCTTCTTCCGTATATAATCTAAATCAAACAACTTTTTCTTTTAAGAGGACATGATACGATTTATAAAAAAAAATCTTTGATATACTGGTTATTAAACTTTTTTTTAATTCCCTCTATGTGTATATATTATGTAAAATAGCTTTTGTACTCAAAATGCCATGAAAATCTATTCTAATTTTTTTAAAGAAGCCATTTTAATACTCAAAAAAGCATCCGGCTAGGCTGGTAGACACTGGCGTAGCTAGTCTTGAGTCGGCTCGGTATCGAAATTTCTCAGGACCCTCTTTTTTACAGCTCCTGAATAGTTTAGGATATATTGCTTACATTTATTGGGGCCTCGTATCATTGATACGGCAGATACAGTTGTAGCTACGCCCCTGTTGGTAGACCAATTTTTCAAAAATAGATTTTCAGAAGAATTTCATTGTTTAAAGAACATAAATATAGGTTTAAAGAGTCATAATTATTAAATAAATAGCATGTATAATCCTTTGGTTTTGAAAATAATTTTTTTATGAAATTTTTGCAAAATTTTCATAAAAATAATATTGAAAAACGCGATAAATAAAAATGCATTGGGCATAATACAATTTTAATTTCTTTGATATAATTCTTGTTCCTTTTGAATTGTCACAAATCACAGGGTAAAAAATATTTTAAAAAAAATATTTTATAAGCATTTAAATTTGATGCGCTAATGATTTTTCGACAAAATTACTGTATGTTCTAAAAAGGGCTTTAAAATATGATTAAATATAACTATCTCAAAATTGTGGTTTGTTACACTCTAAAGAGCTCATAACATATGTGTTATCAATTTCATTGGATTTGCATTACTTTGAAGATATCTCTTTTTTCATGCACAAATTGTCGTGAAAATTTCATTTTTCAAAAAACATATTAAAAAAATATCATCAAATCTTAACATCAAATCACTCTTTTAACCTAGTCGGAAACCTTAAGCGATTTGAAACTGCTACCCCTCCTACAATAATTGATATACACGCATGAAATTTGGATTTGAAGTGCGTTGACCTATACATAACAAAGTTGGTGCGGGTTTTGCTATAACATGATTGATATTCGTAAAATACTTCTTTATACGAATGCTTAATAAAAGGTAATAAAATATGAATAATTTCTAAAATCAACTATTAAAAAAAAGCATAAATTGTACATTTATTTAAAATTCATACCAACTTTTGTTACAAGTATTAACGGGAATATAAAAAAAAGTATCAAAGTATTTGGCACAATAGAAAATAGTTTCAGCATTTACAGTGAAGGAAAATTAGTGATTTTTCCCCCTTTTTGAACTAAATTAGTATGAACTTATATTTGCCTTTGGGAAGTGAATGAAAATGATCATGAAAGTTGTGTTGTTACAGCTAAGAGATTTCAATTTTTGTGAAATTATAGTAAAATGCTTATGTAAAAAATAATGTACACTAAATATATTTTTTTTTTTGATATTTTTACCGCTTTTTTGTAAAGTGATTTCTATTGAGTCCCTTAACTGTTTACTCTGACATGCGCCGCACTTGTTCTTTCATTTTAAAACATTTTTATGCACTCAACCATATTGTTTTGAACCCGAGATAAAGTAAAATAATTGATATACACCTTTCAAAGGGGAAAATGGAATTAGTGTCCTTTATTTCAATACTCAGTAGCTAAAATTCTTGTAAAGCACGCTAAATTACCCAAAATATAAAGTAGATTTATCTACACTATGGACACATGTGTAACGGTAGTGTGAATTTGGAATCTCCTCCTTTTAACATCAGAGAGAGAGCTCAGATCAAAACGAGGTAGGATCATCCACCTCGCCATCTAGTTCTGGAATATATTTAAACTAAAATTCATTTTAATTTGTTCCTCTAAATGTTTAATTGTATTTGGCTTGTTATTTTGTTCAATGTTTTTACCCCAGTAATAATATACAGCACCGTTACACTCTAATAAAATTCATAATTATTCAATTAAATTACCCTAATGTGTATCTTAATTAAATTGCAACTATGTATTTTAATTTAAAAAAAAATGATTGATTCATCAAATTTTAAGGAAATATACATATTTTGTTTTTGCTTTTAATGCTTTTCTTTTAAAAAAAATATTTTGAATTGTAAAAACACCCTGGAAAATAAAGATCATAATGAAAACAAATACTCACTACAGTGAATGCTTTAAATTTTTGTCGTACATAAAATAATAATATTGACTTTAGAGCGTTAAACCTGAAAAACTTTAGATACTCTGAAGAAATAAAACTGTAACATGTTGCAAGAAATATGATTAACCTGTGAAGAAAAAAATTTTAAGAAAAGAAAATATACACAAATTGTATAAGACGAAATTACCATTTGATTGCCCTTAGGGCCCCATGTGACAAACAACGGCTTTTCTCCATATTTATTTAAAGGCCAGAGATGATAAATTCGTCTGCAAAAATTGAAAAACAGAACTAGTGAGAACATTGAAGTTTTAAAAATAAGATTTGAAGCTGTTAAAAGTCTACTGAATGGAAAAGATTACCTGTTTTCCATGTCATATATCTTGTATCTGGCTTCGAAGGAGTATTTGTATATCTAAAACAAGAAAAAAAAAATTTAAAATACATTTAATTCAAACATATTTTTTTTGTTGCTAAAATTATATTTTTGTAGAAAAAGGCAGCTTGTCTCTTGAGTATCCAATGCATTCCAGAAAACAATTCAAAGCATTATGCAACATATTACATTAACTTAATGGCATCAAGATATTAAATTTAATTTTTCGTACAATAAGAGAAAATTCTTAACAAAAATGAAACATATAAATATTTGTTTTGCTTGTGCAAAAGTAACTCAACCATTTAAAATATATTATAAGAAAAATAAAATAAAAATAAATCGTTTTTTTTATTTTGTTTAGCATTTACACAATTTAATTAATTAAAAAAACTCTCTTCGCATCTATACATCTACGGTTTAATTTCTTTTTTTCTCTATTTCCTTCGGATAAAAATATAATATAGATTTTTAATATTGTAACTTTTATAAAGAATTAGAAAATGTTTCATCAATATATAACCATATACATTTCTATTCACAATGAATGCCTTAAAAATTAATTTACGAAAACTGTTTCTATCATTTTTATAAAATTTTTAATTGTGTCAAATCTTTAATTACTCTTCTTTTGAATAAGAGAATATTTTTTTAAAGTAAAGTATCAACTTAATTTTGAACAAATAGACATTTAAGTCTTTTAAAGAATGGTTAGATTTGAAAAATCATACACGTTCTTAAACTGAGATTAAAAAGGAAACTAAGTCATTATATTTCGGAGGACAAATGATTAGGAAAAATTAATGTATATTATTTGCATGAAAAGTTAAAATAAACAGTGTCAACGACAAGTTATACTACACATTTTTTGTAGAAAATGTGTAAAGCTGGAAAATTTTTTATCAAGTTTAATTCCCCTCCTGTAATTTTAAAATATATTTCCTTATTAAATATCATGTTAGTTCATCAATTTAAATTTATTATATTTTTCAAAAATTACATACAAGAAATTAACAAATAGAATGCTTAAAATGCTTAATACAAAAAATCCTGCTTCGAAATGTTTTAATATATTTAAATTAATATATATATGATAGTTTTAATTTCGAAGCTTTTTTTTTTGATTTTGAAAAATGAATCTGGGGATAACAATTCTATAAATGTTTTGCGTAACTCATAACCGGATTTAAGTGCGCAGAATATCAATCTAAATTAGTGGTTTCTAAACTGTGATCTGCGAAATCTTGGTAGTTCGTGAACATCTCTCATTTAATGTTAAGATTCCCCTATTTTACACACTCCGAAACACCTCATGCAAAAATGGAAAGATGTACCATCTTAGACTATATCAATAAATTGTCCCCAATTAAAAATGCTCTACTAGAACATGTATTTTGATCGAGAATATTAATTCAGTTATTTTATTGTTTGTAATATGAAATGTGAAAAATCGGAAATGAAAATCTTTGTTCATTTTCAATTCATTTTTAAAAGTGTAGCCATATTTGTCGGACACCCCACATTGGTAAGCATTTTCTTTTCAGTTTAGAGAGACAGAGATTTCCTTTATAAAGATATATTACTTAAAAGTGATATATATCTGAAAGCATTTAGCGAGTGAAATTTTATTCAATCTATGTATAATGGAAATTCCGAAATAGAATATATATATATATATATATATATATATATATATATCAATGGTTTGATTTAAAGGGAAGATGCCTCTAGAAATAAGAAAGTACAAGAATGAAAAATTTTGTGTTATGCATTTAGTTTAAATATTTGTTTATGCATTTTGCTTAATTAGGCACGGCTAAGTAAGGTCACAATTACTTTTCTAATTTCTCCCAATTAGCTCAATAAATTTGAATTAATAACTTCATAAGGTATTAATCTCTGAAGATTTGAAAATATGAATATAAATTAGATTTTAGTTTGTTCCAATCTGCTTCAAATTTCGAAATCAATGAAAACGTTTTGAGGAGGAAATAGAAATTTTTAAATGTGGAATCTCAAAAGCAAAAGAAAATCATTCTGGGAATTATTAAAAATTGATTAATCTGCTATTAAAACACTATATTTGACTAATTTCTTTTTCTTTAAAAAAATATCTCACAAAAAATTTATGAATTATTTGTAATAAAGTTTGTAATGGAAATCAACCATCTAATACTCATTTACGTTCATTCATTTATTAATTAGGCAGGACCAACTTGGGAATAGTGTATATAATCTTATGAATTAAGGATACATTTTTAAGTTAATTTGAATTTGTGAGTCACCAAGCACCTTCGTGAAACTAATCTGCAGAATTAAGGGGAAAAAAGGAAAGAAAGAAAATGAAACAATCATAAATTACTGACTTGAATCAGATCATAATACAGCAACACATATTTCAGATCCGCAGATACGCTGTACTTGACAGCTCTATTTTCTTTCTGTTGTTGTGGTCATCAGAATTAGGAGAGACATTTTTAAAGAAAAAAGCACATTAGCTTATATTAATATAACTACTGCAGTTATAAAGAAACAAGAAACATAATAAATCAATAATATCATTTATAATTTATTGAAACCCGAAAAAATAAAAGATTACGTTACATGATTAGAAGAAATTTGTACACTATTTTTCAATTTTATGCGAAAAAGTTTGTATGGCAAATAATGTAATTATTTTCATTTTAACGAATCCGACTACCCTAAAATTAGGAATTTGCCAAAAATTGACAATTTTTGCGTATGATTTTATTTTATAGACTGTTTTATTAGCTTTATAAGAATAACACTTTATTATTTTCAATTCAATAGAACAAAAGTTACAAGTGTTTCAGTAAAAGCAGACGCCATTATTTTAATCAAGATGTCATTCTTTAAAATGAGTTTTACTCGAAATGTGTGTGTGTTTTAAATGCTCAAATGGACACAGCGATTGCTCAAAAAGTATCGAAAATAATCAACTAAAATTTTTTTCTGCATGTTCTGTATAATAATAGAAGTGTTTTAACCTTCAGATGTATCAATCACTATTTTATTACAACATTTACAATCCCTTATGTTAATATAATCACTTTAAAAAAATCATACAATAAGAGTGCTTTAGTTTTTGTACAATTTAAAATATCTCTTATCCTGAAGATCATTTCAAAGCGAAGTAATATTTTAATCCACTTTTTACACCCATATCTACATTTTTGATTTAAAAAAAAGTTGTCACAAGCAGTCGGATACCTTAAACACAATTTCCGAAAATTATGTTAAAATGTCTTTTACTACATTTGATTTTTATTAAAATATTATTACCATGGAAGGTAATTCAATTGTTCACACACAAGTAATAATAATAATAATAAAAATAATTCACAAAAGATTTCGATACATTTATTTTTTTCTGGGGAGTCTAATTTTTAAAGATTTTATTTCCTATTCATACACAATCTAAATTTTTTCCAGATTGTGCTACAGGATTATTTTAAACAATATTTCTCTCCAGGATATTCCAACTCCTTTCTTTAATAAAACCCATATAAATTTTAATTTAGTAAAAAACAAATCTAAACTCTCAAAGTATTAGATTTTCATTAATGCATTGATGAGTTTAATCAAGATTTATTTTTAAACTATCTGAGGCAGTAAATAAAAAAAAAAAACTCAGTTTCCGGTGTTCGATTGACACCGACGGTAGTTCTAGTGTTAATAAATTAAAACGTTTCATGTGTTATCACTTCCTCCTATTTTTAATACAGCCTAATATTTATTATATGCATATATCCGGATGTGTAATTTTTTTCACAATATTTGTAATGGTACGCAGTTTACCAGATGCTAACTATTGCAGTAATTTATGAATAAAGTGCTTATAGTAAGGTATTTATTTACATTGGGAAAGTTCGTCACGCCCACATGTTAAATTAATTATAATCTCCAAATTTATAACGTAGGTGGTTGTTCCTTGCACATTTTAATTATAGCACTTCACTATTTAAATACCCCTAACTTGAAAGATCTGTAATGTGAATGAATGTTTCTAGAATAATTCTCTTGTAATGTAAATATTCTCGAAGAAAACCGTGAAAATTTTATTATTTCTCAAAGTATTGCAAATAATTTCAAACATTTATGTGCATGGTATAAATACTTTCAAATATGTTTGTATTTAGCATAATGAAGATCAAACAAAAATGAAATATGTCCTGCACAAATATATAGACTACTAATGATCATAGTATTAAATATACGGAAAATATATAAATTGCACAATACTGTAAAAACTAAAACAAGCGGCAAGTAAGATTTTGTTAGCTGAAATAAAGAGCCCTTATCTTTTAAATCTTAAAATATTCTTGAATTTTCAGAATGTATTTCCTAGATATTTATTTATTATTCCGTTAAATATACGATTATTTGCAATATTGGCAGATGATTTATTAAAAATTATTTCCTTTATTTAAAATATTTATATTACATTACAAAATTCTGAAAAATTATACTGTCGGTACTTTGTTCAAAATTATTTAGAGAGCATATTAATCATAATTGTTAAAATTTGGTATGAGAAAGAAAATCAATTTGACACCATTTTTAGAAATTAACGTTCTGCATATCTTTTGTTTCTTGTGTGGGTTGTATGATAAATAGTAAGCAATATTGAAGTTGTCCCACATGTTCTCATGTAATATTCCACGTTAAGTGGAGATTTAAGGTATCCAACTACTTGACGAAACCTTTTTTTACTTTTTTTTAAATGGAGATATGAGGATATTTTTTTTTTTTTTTGATTTTTATATTTACTTATATATAGTACATTTTAAGAAAAATGTGCTAAAATTAAGAAGAGAAAAATAAGTTATTATTACTAAAATGGGAAAAAAATTGTTACAAGTTGACGAAAAATTACATAAACGGAGCCCATTATGTGCCACAAAAGTTTATGAACAACTTTTCAATTTCTTAATTTTAAAGTGTTGCTTTGTTATTCATTTTTAAAATGGCCTACACTAGAAAAAACTAAAGCTCATTATCTTAGTGATTACATGAAATTGCTTAAAAAAAACAGTTATTATATTCACATAAAAGACTGTAAATTTCGTAATAAAACAGTGACTGATAAATCTGAAGGTTAAAACATTTCTACTATTACACAGAATATACACACACAAAAAAAATTACATTTACTTATTTAGAAAACTTTTTCAGCAATCGTTGTCCCCGCTTGAGCATTTAAAAAGAAACACATTTCGAGTAAAATGCATTCTTGCTTAAAGTAGGGGCATCTGTTTTAACTAAAACATTTGTAGTTTTTGTTCTAGTGAACTTGGTATTTTTATAACGATAATAAGATGGCCTACAAAATAAAATCATGAAAAAAAAATCGTCAATTTTTGGCAAATTTCACAATTTTGGGGTAGTTTGATACCTTAAATCTATATAGAAGTTGAACAGAGAATTTAAGGAATTTAATACAAAATGATGAAAATTACAAATTTTCAGGCAAATATTCTATTTTTTTAACAAGATTTTATAAATGCAACAATATTATTTCTGATTATTTTGACAATCGTTAAAAAATACCTTCTCTAGAATCAAGATCAGAGATATGAATATTTCGTTAAATTGTGCTATTGTATTACTTTATCTTAAATACGTCAATATGAATCATAATTTTATTCAATTTTTTAAATGAATTTCTAATAAAAATATAATCATATATTAACTTTGCACTACATCTGAAGCTAAAAATACTCAATAATTTAATGTATAATACTTCTCGTAATTTAAGACAGAGTTTTAATTCATCCATATATTATATTGCTTTTAATAAATGAACTTTCAGAAATCTAACAAGAAGCTGCAAATATTAGTTTGTCTATTAGTTTGTTATCGTTCAAACACATTCTGCCAACTCACTGGCTGTAATCGATGTAGTTTTAAGTAGTTTGTCTATAAGTAGTTACTTGTCTGAGAAAATATTAAGAAATTGTTAGCATCTTAATTACAATATTTGCCCACACAGTTTGTAGGAAATCCGGCCCATTCCTTAAGTGATTTCAAATTAATTACGTGATTACTTTACTTTTAACAATAACAGCAAAAAACATTATTTAGTTTTATATTTACCACACATGTTAAGTTTTTTATATATATTTTTTATCTATGCTAGACTAATTATATGAGAAATAATCTCTACATAATTAGCTTGTTTTCGGCTAATAATTAAAAGAAATAGTGAAATCACATTAAAATATAAGAAAAATTACAATTTAGTATTTAACTATTTATACGATTAATTATCTATAGTTATTTAATAAAATAGTCTAGTAATTATAAATAGTTACTTAACTATTATAATTAATATACAGTTCAGCAATTGGCACTTAACTATATAGAAAATGTCAGCATATATACCATTACACAAAACTTAGAAAAAAATATTAAAAAAAAAGTCTGGTGCATGGAATATTTCACTTAAAAGCGATAAAATATTTTACCTTTATCTGTAAATTTAGAAATGTATGCTTCTATTTACTTCCAATTGATGTTTAACTAAATATTTATAAGAGTAAAAGAGATGGAACTATTTGAATAATTTATTGTGTAGTATTTAACTAGACACCCAGAGACAGAAAAGGGAAACTTACAAATACAGAATTATGCAGAAGTCTTTTGGAACTTTTCAGCCGAATAGAATACAAAACGAGGTGCCCATCTTTGTCTCGGAACACAAGCTGATCATCTAAAAAAGATACATTTATTATTTATAAATCAGTTTTTCTTTAAACAAAATTACGATTCAGACTCCATTAAAGGTTTTTCAATAAAATACTTATTGATTTATTTATAATTTTTCTAAGCCACCGTTAAAGAATAGATTTAAAAGAAAATTCCTTTGAGATTTTCTAAATCGGAAGGTTTTCATTTTCGAGTCAATTTTAAGAAGAAAAAATAGTAGAAGTCGAAGTTCAATCTAATAAATACTATATGCAAGAGATCGTAGTTACAGAAGATTACTTTGACTTTAATATTTCATTAAATAATGCATAATTGATTGCTAAAATACTCCAGTTTATTTAGAGTAAAAATTTAAGTTATACTAAGGAAAAAAAAAAGAGTAATAACTTAATTTCTTATAAAAATAGTAAAATTAACTTTTTCTTCACTGGTTTTCATTAAGTGAACCACTTATTGAATTGCCCTCAATTTTTAGTAAATTTGCACAGATACAAAGTATAAATATGATTTTATTTGTCGGCTTAAAATCAGAAATTTAAATTAAATATTTTTAAGCCGAGTCATGCACGGTGATATTTTTTTTTGTGCGCAGTCATATTAATGTACAATTTAAAACTTAAGTTTTTTCCAAATTACTTTGCATAAAAACTGTCAAAAACTATTCCAAAAATAGTTTCTTAAAATAAACTTTCAAATGTGTTGCTCTAAATTCTCCGTGGTTTAACTAATCATTATATTGCACATATTAAGCAAAGAATTCCTTATTATTATATTTTGCGCATACATAAATTTTACTTTACGCTGAAATTCTTAATTGTACGTATCATTTCGAAATAGTCTATTCATAGAGTTACAAAATAAATATTTTAACGATTCAAAGAATGCGATTCTTAGAAGTTTTAACAGAGAAACATATTCATTAATAACATGATAAAGTAAAATTAAGTCCTCTGTTGCATCTACCTGAATCTAATTTATGTGTAAAATCTTGAAGAATGTAAGGAAAGTGCCTTCCCGTAGAATATCCTCTTCAAAAACTTCACAAACTTCTGGTTCATTCGCGAATATTAGACGGCAGTGGAATTTTAATCTCATTTTGTATTAATGAAGTTTTTCTTTGTCCTCGGTATTGCTTCTGGAAGAAGGGACAAAAGAGTTACGAAAATGAATTCCTTTGCACATGCAGAAAGAAGTTCCGCTCTCTCGCGAGACAGAATTGCTTATTTACATAATTATGTTCCAGTACAAGAGAGGCAGTGTACAGCTGGTGACGCGTGTTTCGCTTCTGGATTTGGCAGAAAGGCACCACGGAATCAAATGGAAACAATAGACGGGAAACTTTGTAAAGTAAATTTGTCCTTCAGGAGGGTTTAGTATAAATTTAGTTCTAAATAATAAGAACTTTTAAATAACTTTTCTGAAATATATATTTCTAGAGAGTTTGCAGTGCATGTCTTCTGTAGTTTTTCTTTCAGTGAACTTTATAATTTAACTTATGCATGAAGTTTCAATTTCTAATTTATAAGCGAATGGATCTTAAATGAATTCCATTATAGAATTGTTCATTCGAAATTTTATTTGATTTTTTATATGGAATGATGTGACGAGTTAATTTTGATTCATGTTATCCAACCAAATTGATTTTATCCGAAAACTCAACGCAGAATCAGTACAAAATAAAGAGTATAACGTTACATTCTCAATATTGTCAGTTTGAATAATTTTAAATATGTCCAACAAACACATACAAAATAAGGTTTATGAGAGTACATTTTATTTACACACACGCACGCATCCCCCACACACGTTTATATGTATATACATTCATGTATTTAATAAACATCAATGAAACAAAAACAGTCACAACTCCTTATTGAAATTTAATACAAAATTTTCAAGTTTTATGAAAAACAAAACATCTATTGAGTTTTTGGAAAATAATCTGATAGTTTTCCTTGTATTATCTTTTTTAGCATCAAAGAGTTCGATATCTTCCATTTAATAATCATTTCACCATTTGAATGTGCGTCTAAATAACTACGTATATTTTTTATGACGTTCCTCATTTCGGATGACGTGGATATAGTAGCTGCATTATTAATTTATTTCCGTCGTCGGAATTTGCACCAATATTTTTTGGGCTTTGAAAAAACTCCAAAATGCCTTTGTAATTGGGACTGTACTCATATTATCATCATCTACTGCAATGAATTCTTACGATGATACAGTACTTACCAATAATGCAGAAACTTCCTCAAATATTTCTTTAAGCTTCGGCTCAGTTTCAATATCCAGAAGGGAGGTATCTTCGTTTTAAGCGATTTTTGTTTCTTGTTAAGAGAAAAAATGCATAAAAATACATAATAGTTCGTCGGGGATGTTGTATTATTTCGTGTTAAGCAATATTTCATTTTAAACGCTTTCGTATTAAACGTATTTCACTGTAAATTGAAAAAAATAATTAAATAATATTATAATTTACAGATTATTAATAATTAGCTTATGCAATTTAATTTATCAAACAAAATTTTCTTTCATGAATACAAATGTTATTTTATTTCTCAATACGATGTGCTTATCAGTTTAAAAACTATTCACTGACCCTGCGTCAGAGTTATACGTAACGTCGTAGATAATTTCGGATCACATGAAGTCAAAAATCTATTTATCGTTACTATGATTTTATTTTTCAGTTTAATGTTGAAGTGAAGGTTCAAAAATATCGACGTGAGAATTTTGAAAGGAATTAAAACAAATCGCTATAGAAAAACTGCTTTTCTTTTTCATATGACATCCATAAGATCATCTGCAAGGTTCCGGAACATCAAAATATCATTGACATTAATATATATATATATATATATATATTATATGTATGTTACGGTGAAACACCGAAATCTGGAGAATGTCGACTTTCACCGGTGAATATCATCATTCACATTGTCACTTGGTGTAGGTCCGAAATATTTGCCAAATAGCTTTAATTCTATGTTACACCGGTAAATGTCGACATTCACCATGCACTGATGATGAATGTTGAGCATGCCGAACATTTATATTTTCTTCCGAGAAATTCAGTCGCGATAAATGTTTCGCCTCTCTTTCTGAGGGGAATGACTAAGAACTCAAAACATACAGTATATTCAATATGAGAAAGAAAAATTATAGGAGTTAAAAACTTAATTATACAGTAAATCCTAAATGAGAAACTTAAAACACACAATACATTAAAAATAAGAAAGGAAAATTATAGAAGTTAAAAACTTAATTATACAGTACGTTCTAAATGAGAAAATGAATTTATTTTGCAACTCTTTAAGCATACGTATTCTTCCTCCGTGGCCTGTTTTGATGTGAGTTCCACATGTAGCACACTAAACAATTCGTCATTGGCAACATAATATTGTACATTCGTTTCTCCTGGTTTTAATGGTGCAAGTAACTTCTATTCATTACTAATTTTTAAAACGTCAGAACGTTTTAATCGTCTGTAATCCAAAGGTGTGTTGCTCTTAGTTTTAGCAAAAACTCCTTTAGAAAGTATTTTAGAGTATTTTTCTTTTGAAAAATAAAAACATTTGTCTTCTCGTTTACCCGCAATCAATGCATTTAATTTTTCAAGAAAAAGATCACGATTCGCTGCTGTATTCATTCAGTATAAATTAGAGAGAGAGAGAGAGAGAGTATCGGGAAAAAAATTAAGAAAACGTTGTTCCCACCATCAAACCTTGTATAAGACTGGCAAATGTGACTCCCAGAAGAACAAAGGATTTGGCGGGAAACAGGCAGTCGCCTTTTTGTCGGCTCCTCTTTTTTCGACTACCACCAGAGCATATCTGTGATTGTCGACATGAGTCGGTGAAAGTCCGAATGTACAAGATTGTAATACAATATTCGATCTTTCACCGATGTATTTAGTGAATGTCGGCATTCTCCAATTTTGGACATCAACAGTAACATATATATATATATATATATAATGTCTGACATATATATATAATGTTATAAATATATATCTTTCTGAACTAGTTATGTTCAACATAAAAGTTTTGCTATACGAGATAATAAGCAAACTGTAATGAAAAAGGTTCAACTAGTCCACACAGAGATATATCTGAGAATACAGTTTACATAATGGCGCTCAGTATTAAAATATTATTTATGAAAATTGATTCACACAGATAGTATATTCCTTTTTTTTTTACCTAACAAAATGATCGAAGTAGCACGAACGATTTAGAAACTAATATATTCTAAAAGTTACACACACTGCATATAATCTATAGTCTTTAAAAGTAAAAAATAAATGGTAAATGTACTTAAAGGAACTAAACAAGCATGTGCTTATGTACGCACGCAGGCATGTACATGATACTTACAATTCAAATGAAAAAATAAGCATTTTGCAAACATATGCATAAAAATGGGTGCTTGTGTTTGCTTTTTAAATGCTAAAATATTAATATGTAAAGGATCTTAGAAATTGCAGTTATGTATATATTTATACACACACTATGTATAATTTTTAATAAACTACTTGAGAGACTGGAATAACTTCAATATGAAAGATAAAAATATCATTGAGATTTTAGAAATGTAAAAAAGATGGATGCTGAAGTATTATAAGCAATGTTGACTGAGGACTGCTTTCAAATTTGCACAAAAGTGGGATTTTAACCTGTTTTAAGGTTAGCCAACCTTTTCTTCCTTTCTATTTATAAAATTGAGCGAAATCCTATGAAATATGATGGATAGAAGTTCTAAATCCATTATAAATAAAAAGGTAACTTACCCAAAGATGCATTCAAAAAATTGCTTAGATCATAATGGATCAATGAACCCAAAACAAGTTTTTGCCAGATTCAATGATCCAAATACATATTCAAAGCTAGAAGAAGAAGATCCGAGGTAAAACAAAGCTAATATTTTAAAATTATGTTTAATAAATGATTATAAATTAATATGAAGTGACAAACACAAACATTAATGGAGTAACATGAAAAAAAAATTATTTTTAAGTTGTCTAGACTATAATTTTAATGCTACAAAAAGTTTTAGGAAAATATTAATTTTAATACCCTGTGGTTATAATTAAAGTTACCCTATTCAGAGACTTGTAGAGCCTGTTCTGCTTATTGGACTTTGAGGAAACTTGGAATATATGCTGTATGGGCCTGGAGGAAAAGATAAAAAAAAAAAGTAGTACAAATTTTGACCTCCAGGTGGCTTTTTACGAATACTCTTTATGCAAATTCGTAAAACCTCTATATAAACTTGCAGTCACAGCCAGGGAATCATTCAGCGCACGTTTGTCATTGTCAATCATTCCTGCTCTACAGGAATGACAATGTTTCAAACCACTATCTTTATGCAAAATGGAGCAACTCCTCACATTGCGCGTCAAGTCAAAGCACAGCTTAGTGCTAATTTTTATGATAATCCTGATTATCCAGATTTATGACCGTCTCGCTCACCCGACTTAGACTCCTCTGATTATTGGTTGTGGGGATTTCCAAAAGACCGTGTTTGTAGAGGAGGAATATAGACTATACCTGATTTGAAACGTAGCATTATACGCCATGTGACTGAAATCCCACGTGAGTTACTTCGCTCTACGATTTTAAGCACTATAATGAACTTTCAATACGTTATTGATGTCAATGGAGCACATATTAAGCATATTCTGTGATTGAATAAATTTTAACGATTCTAACATATATTTTGCCCTTAATCGGGC
>BMAV01011338.1:310696-354832 GCA_019973955.1 Trichonephila inaurata madagascariensis | reverse complement strand
ATATATATATATATATATATATATATATATATATACAATTTTTTTTATAAATTTTAACTTGGACATAATTCTAAAATATAGAAAATATATGTCTAGTTTTAGACTCTTTTGCCAATTCGAATTAAATAGACTTAAAAGGTTTCATCAACGGAGTTTTAACATTGTTATTGGTATTGTATGATCAATTCCATTAATAACGTAATTCTTTGTTTTATGTTAATTCCATTTGTTATGAAGGTCATAAATGTTTTATGATACAAAAATTAAATAATAAATGTATACCAGTCTTAGAATGAAACTGAATATTTAATTTGGTACTGTATAATGTATAATTTTTTATTAGCTACGTGGCTCCAGCTACATAATCATTTTCTTTATATATAGAACTATGTATAGAATACAAAATTCAAATTTTCGTGTAGAAATATAAATATAACAAAATTTTATTCTTTGAAAAATTTCTAATGGAGTCCAAAACATGGTATTTTAGCAAGTGCGTCCACATCATGAAAGAAAACATGTTGACTGAATTAAATTTTTTAATAATGAATTTTTCAAATGATTTTCCATAAAATTTTTCTTTGCTGTATTTTTTCTTGTTTCCTGGTCAATACTTTTTTAACTTTGGAATTGAAGTAAGTACTAGTTTTATAAATTTTAGCTTATAAAGCTATATAAATATATTTAAAGTTATTACTATCCCTTTGCATGATAATATACTTTTCATTGTATATATCTTTCCAGAGCCTCATACTTTCGTAAACACCATTCATGAATATCAAAACATCGTTGAGAAATTGATCTCTGAAATGATTTATTTTCCTTTAATACTTTTTTCCCTTTGAATGACGGTAAACGTCAATTTATTTTTAAAAATTTTGATGGAAAAAAAAGTATTGGGAAAATAATAAAATTTAAATGTGTATTTTTCTTATTTTTTAAACCTAATTGTAACTTGCATTAAAATTTTTTAAATGCCTTGCTTAGAAAAGTGTATGAAAAACTTCTTAAAAATTGTTAGAGTGATTGTAAACCTATACCTGACACCTTCGGAATATTACTTATTCCTGTCTTTACAAAATATTACAGCCTTTCACATGAAAGGAAAATGTATTGAACCAGAATGGAGAATATAAATAATTCAATAAAGTATTTATAAGAAGAAATTAACGCTCATTTTCATCAATAATAATAAAAAAAAATACTTTCAGAGCAAACCAATATTAGAATCGTTATGTATTCTTTTCAAACTTATGTATCTTACCTATTAATATTTTAACAGAAATGCATTACCTAAAAAAAGTATTTTTCGTAAGAAAAGGCTTAAAGGAACAGTATGAGTTTTGAAATCACTAGATTTACTTTGTTTCTTTGATTTTGATGTGCATTTCAACATCTGGCATTCTCATTCAGTCTTGAAAGCATAAAAACTAAAACATCCCAAGAAAAGTTGTACAAATTGAATTCCTCTATCGAGAAAAGTTGATTTGTGGATATAAGATTTTTTTTTTCAATTTAGTGAGAATTTCTTCTCTGAAATGATCAACAGTCTCAGCCAATAACAGAAAGGAGGAAAAAAACTTATTTAGTGTTGGAAATGTAAATAGCACTTAAAAGGTTCTAACACAGAAAATACATTACGTAGTGTTGCTGAAAGGAAATAATTTCAATTTCAGCAAATGCTCATTTCCCGGGAAAATAAATAATTTAGTAATGAGTTATACTAGCCAGATCTTTTATGTGTGAATAACTCTCACGTTTGATAAATTGTAGTTGGCTTTTACATTTGCATAAGAAAATTCTTCTTCTTTGTAATTGGACGAACTGTTTTGGGAATGTTTTTAAGAAACTTCTCATGACTTTGAATAGAGCTACTGTTAGACGTTTTAATATCCATTTTTGGATTGAGCTGTAAATGAAATCTCAACTAAATCTACATATAACTAATCACACACACATTAAAAAATCGGTTTCTAAGTTGTTACATTTAACTTGGAGAGCAAAAACTCATTTTAGGAATAGTTCAATTAAACATTTTAATATATACTAAGCGTGTCGGGAAGGTAAGTACTGTTTTGTTCTACCGCAACTGCAATGGTAGCATCGGAGTTCAACCCTTCATCACACGTGTCTCTTGTCAGTAGAGTGACACCATCACTGCCAGATAGTGCTTTTCCTACACATGTTAGTGAGCGTTCAAAATGTTTAAGATGATTGCCGATCCCAAGGACTGTGAAGTGCGTTCTGTAATCCATTTCTTTAATGTTGAGTCAGTTGAGATTCATCGTCATCGTTGTAGTAGTTTATGTTGAAAATGCAATGAGTGATGGAATGGTGAGATAACGGGTTCGGTAATTCAATGACGAGTGCCCCAATATTAGTGTTCATGATGAAGCATGGAGTATAGGCGGCCTTTTGTTGTTAATGACGATTTGGTTGAAAAAGCGAATGAGAAAATTTGTGAAAATAGACTGCTCACAATAAGATTGCTTTGTGATGAGTTTCCACAAAGCCTCTCTTCACTAGCTGCATCATTCTTTGAAGAGGGTATAGACAAGTTGGCTTAGCGATATGACAAATTTCTGAACAATGGAGTGAACTATGTAGAAAAACCGTTTCTAACATGCTTTTTCATTTATAAACAAATTTTGTTTTGAAAAAAGGATTTTTTTAAGAGAGTTTTTACAAAACGGTACTTAATTTCCGGACACTCCTTGTACATGCTCCATTAAGCGCGTTCTATTTTATTTTTAAAACGAAGAAAGTAATACCCTTATCTTTTCATAATATTAAAGCTCTTTAAAACAAGAATATTTGAATTATATTCGTATCAAATTGTATAATAATAATAATAATAATAATAATAATAATAATATTTTATTTCATTCTAAAATTGTGTTAGGAATAATTATTTTATCAACAATTCAGATACAGTAAGCTTAAATATAAAACAGTATTCAGAAATAGTCCTTCTAGAATGCTCTTTTAGCATAACCAAAAATTGTAATGTATCCCTAGATGTGATGCTTTTAAACGTTGATATTCAGATTTATTTTCCTTTTGTAGTTATGTTCTAAAATTTACATTTTTGCATATTCATGTACCGGCAATGAACACGAATATGTGCCTTTGTAGAGATACTGCTTCCAATCTCTTACTGCGAAGCAAAGTAAATTTTAAAGATTATGCTTGGAAATTTTGCTGTATTTCCTTGATATACTCAAATCTCTTACATAGGGAAAATATAAATAAAATATGTCCAGAATACTAATGCTACAGCTTTTATTTCGATTTGGGTCTTTCGGATATAATTTAATAAAGGATTTACAGCTGGATAAGAAATAATTTTGGACTTAAAAAGAGAAAAATTTTATTTATTGTTTCAATAGAAATTAATCTTGAAATATATCTCTGTTGCGCACAATGCTTTTATGAACGCATTTTGTATGTCGAGTTTAGAAACAATTTGCATGGTTGCGAAAAAGATAAGAACCAGAAGTTAGTGAGTGAATATTTGCGTTGCACTGTTCAGTTGCTTTTGGCGATGGACCTCGTCATTTTGAACCATGGTCAAGTGAAGGAAACGACACCTGAGCTGGAACCTCTCTATGTTAACTGCCACTCCAACTGTAGGACGTTCGAGCTCTCGACAGATTTAGCATGCATCGTTCCCCTACAAAGCAGGTCTTCAGTGGTACTAGGCTCGAACTCATGACACGCCGGCCAAGAGTCCATTACCTTGACCATTAGGCTACCCCGAATGCACCAGAAGTTAAGTAATGGATCTGAAATATCCCATGAATGCCATAAAAACTCCTAAAGACAGTGCTTCTCAAACTCTCAATGTTGGCGACTTAATTTTCAATCCTAATTTTCATCACCTCGTACCCACTATACAATAACGATGTGCTGATAGAAATAATAATGTACTTTGACGCTAAAGATACAATATACGATCTTAATTATAAATCGTACAAATTATCAATATATGTATTAAATTTGTATATGTTGCTTTTAAGTAATAAATATTCGAAGTTACTTTTAAATATTAAGATAAGTATTATGTTACCTTTCATAGTTCAGAATGTATTTTTTTTTTTTTTTTACTTTCTTTCAATACATTAATAATTTTTTTGCTTAAATAATAAATTATTTTCGACTTTTCAATGTGCTAAGGGTTATCACGGCCTCCATAGGATGGCGTGCCCCGCAGTTTAATAAACGCTGACAGAAGAAAGTTTCGTTTTGAGATATTGAAGATTGAGCAATACGGTAAATCTCTAATTTTTTTTCTTCTTCTCAAAATTTTAAAATGTTTTCTATGCGGAAAATATGTTTAATGGTGCATAGATGAAGGGAAAATAAAACAGAAATATGTAAAAAAATCCTTTTTACGTTGAGTATTGCCACACGGGAAATGGAATTTTGTATTTAAACTTTTTTTACTGCAAAAATGAAAAATAGTTTTTTTTTTTTCTTAAAGTAAGATATAGAAGTTTAGTACATAGTAACATGTATAGCAATGAGGGGACACATACTAAATAGTTACAAGAAAAAACGTCAATTTCCTTTCGCAGTCCCTTTATTTTGCTAGTATTAATTTTTAAAAATACGTTCAGTCGAAATTGCAGGGTGTGATAAAGCGAAAGATGGAGAAAAGCTTCGAAGCTTCAATCGAACTGATTTGAAGGTGTGAGAGAGAGGGCTGGATTATGAAATGTAGCAGTGTACATTGTGTGTGCACTACTTAGTACTCATTAATCATCAATATTGTTGTTTTTGCTTCTTATCCTCGAACGATCTGACATACGTTAGATCAGCTCCGGAAGGTTGTTGACCACCAAAAAAATCTATGATAGTAAGGGAACTGATGTTAAGGTATCGGACTACGTTCGGAACCATGATTTTAAAAAAACGCATAAATGGATATCATCCATGATATTTAGTCACTTAAATTAGAATAAAGGTATAAAATTGCTTTATATAAGGACATTATGACAAAAAAAATTATTTAAATTCAATATTTTGCCAAAAAATTAACTTAGAATAACCTTTTTTTCAAATGTTTTTCTTTTGTAAAAAAATGCTGCTATTATATTACTATTTTGCCTGTATATCGCTCAGACCTCTGTACAGAGGCTCAACTATGAATTTTGAAAAATTAACATTATTTTCAGAGTTACAACCATCTGAAATAATTATCGGCGTATTTTCTTAAAATTTCTCCCCTCTGTTATCGTAAAACATGGATAAACCGACTTCCAAGTTATGCATTTCAAAAATTATAGTTGAGCCTCTGTACAGAGGTCTGAGCTGAATACAGGCAAAATATTATTATAATAGAAGCATTTTTCACAAAAGGAGAATATTTTGAAAATGGGTTATTCTATGTCCATTTTTTGTCAAAATATTGTACTTAAATAATTTTTTTATTGTAATACTATTCTTAACCCAATTTTATGTACATCGTTTAATATAAGTGACGCTAAATATCATAAATAATATTCATTTACACGCTTTTGCAAAATCACGGTTCCGAACGTAGCTTAAGTCCCTTTTTGAAAGTTCGAAGTATTTCAGAATGTTATCCGGTAAAGCTGAACTTCTTACAAGAGTGGTGGTTTTTTCTGCCAATATCAGAGAAAAAACATTTCAAGTTGTTGCACGGGTTAAGTTATCTGAATTTACTTTCTGTAAAATCTGGCGTATAACAGGCACTTTTAACACAAAAAATAAGATCAAAATTTAAGGTTGCGGGTTATACGCCGGGTATAAAAATGGTAGCTTTAAAAATAACAATAGAGATGAGCATGAGAAAAAAATTTACATCTACACGTATCTAAATACCACTTATTTAAAAGAAATAATATGTCTTATCAACTAAAAGAGTGATAATTTTAGAAGTATACTATTTTTTCAAAAGTTTGGGATAATACCTCGAATAAATGACTTCAAAAAATAAGTGCATTGTATACTAAAATTTCAGATTTCATCGTAGAAATAGGGGTGCGTGTTATAAGGCAAAAATACCTAAAAATTAAAAAATGCAGCTTGAAGGTATAGGTGCGCGTTATACGCCGAATTTTATGCTAACTAAATTTATATTGTAGAAAAATAATTTTATTTCAGCCTTAAATCATCTATCAAAAATTAAGTATTTTTCTGGGGCTTTTTTTTTTAATTTAACCTTTTGCGTGGACATAATAAAGTTTATAAAATTATTTTTGAAATTATTTTTTTCCTAATCTCCAGACTACTGGACAACTTTTCCGCATAGGTAGGATCTGACTGATATTGCTTTTTTCCCCCTTCATATAACGATGATATCAACTTTGTTATTCACCTTAAGCTTGCATATGATTCAAATGTATAGCAAATATATCAATTTTTTTTTAAAGAATATCTGGTCACAGAACTTAAAAATTATTTGACACCATTTGACTGAAATTTAAACACTTTTTTCGAAGTTGTCAATTATTCCATTGTTAATATTATTATCTTGTTATTTCAGTAACAATAAATAGTATAATATGCAACTCTATTTATATTGTTACGTAGATCCGAGGGTTCGGGAATTTTATGCAAAACAATTACAAAGAAAATAAACAGTTCTTTAAGAGCGATGCGAATTTATTATCAAAAGTCCAATCCTTTAAATACAGGATTCAGCAACAATATTCACAGAGTAAATCTCCGAAAGTCTTCACACATTCAACAGTAATCAAACACAATTATCCGTGTGTAAAATACACGTATGTAAGATTATTCACAAGCACAGCCGAGTTAATCGCTAGTCAAAACAATGTTCACTACTCACTGGTTTAATCAAGACTCATCGCCGAACCGGCGAGCATCTTTATTTGTAAGCGCGACAGAAACTTCCAGAAATATAACCGCTCGTGACATTAGTGGAGAGATCCAGTACTTTCTAGAAGATTCCAGAGGGTTCCGAACTCACCAACATGGTCGCCAATGACGCCAACATGGTCGCCAATGACGCCAAATTGGCCACCAACTTGGTTGCCAAAAATGATGCCAACTTGGCTCTACCGCCAAGATTTCGCCAAGTTCTCATTGAATCGTCATTATAACATAAGGGGCGGCATTGCTTGTGAGAAGCACAATTTTAACATGAAATAAATATAACACACATATATAGAGTAATATGAATACATTAAACACTCAAATACAAATTATTTACACAAAATTCGTAACAATATATTTCCTTATAGACTGATCATTTCCATTGACTGTGGATCATTTTCGAATACATTTTCCATCGAAATGAAATAATAGTATTTGTATAAAATACTTTTATTTCTTGGGAAAAAACCCGTCATTTTGTGATTCTTTCCGAAAGTGTTGTAGCACAAAAGGTATTGTATTTTTTGTCTAAAAGAAGAATTGAAAATTGGCACGAACAGAATCTGATACTTCTAGTAAGTTTAAGAGGAAAGGAAAAGGATTTTCTTCAGAAAATGTAATAACGAAATTAGAGACATGTCTCAACAGAGGAAAGCCTTCGAGATAACTATTCTTTTCTTATTCCTTTGACGTTACGTTTCGTATGAGAATAAATTATAGAATTTTCCAATTAGTTATATATTGATGTCAAAATTTCTCTGTCTCAGATCCACAACAATTTTTTTTTATCATCTGGTACTATATTATGATGGGAATAAATTGTATTTCTAAGTATGTTTTTCTGTCTGTTTAATTTATAATTAGTTAAAATAATTCATTGTGAATAGAGAAAAAAGTACTTGCCAAAACTATAAAGTTTGCAATTTGTATATACGTACATATTAGTATAAACTGTGTTCATATATTACGTACTTGAAATTTGGTCACCTTCTTTCTTTTGACGAATAGAGATCCGATAACAACTGATTTTAAGGAAATAAACTTCTACGGGGGAGCGAGGAGTTAAAGGGGTATAGTTAGAGAAATTCCCGTTTTTCTAAGTATTAGACCTGCCGTTATAAAATTTGTTTTCTTTTTTTTTATTTAGTTATTTATTTTGCTGAATTGCAATCCGCTTAGAATGGGTCTTTGGGAAATTGACTCTGAAAGAGGGTTATAGGTTTTACCGATAAAAAAATTTATGTTTTTCTGTTATTAAATTTACCATGCATGTTTATTTTGTTGAGTAGAGATCTCTACTAACCATCTACTACAATCCACTTTGGGGGTGGGGGTTAAGGGAGATTAAAAGATAATTTAACTTAAATTTCAGAAATTCAATTTCTGTTCTATTTAAATCACACAAGAGGTGAGAGTTATATAAAAATAGAATATCTGCCAATACATTCGAACAAGTAAATAGTAAATATTCGTACAACATAATGAAATATCCAGCTAAACGGGCGGATATAACATCTAGTATATATATACAGTTGACTCTTGATAATTCGAACCTTCGATAATACGAACCTCTAGCTAATTCGAAGTATATGCTCAGCCCCAAGAAAAAACTCTTGATATTTCGAACTAAAACAATACGTTTTGGTACACTCTATATTTCAAAATAAAAATTGTGGCTAACCAGACTACAACACTCCATAATTCGAAGTTATCTTAAATAGCTTTCGGCAATTCGAACACTCACTATTATGCAGTCCTGTAGCAAGCAGGTTGGAGCTTACATGTTTTGTGTTGTATTTCATCCGCGTGTCTTCCGTGTGTCGTAGCCCTTTTGATGACCATCTATCTTCTACCCTTTATTTTGTTTCTCGGATACACAGGCGAAAAGACACTTTTATTGCTTTCTACCTTCAAGTGGACAATAGATCTGCTACACCTATTGCCAGCTGATCATATCTTTCGCTTACCATGTGGCCTTGCTTTACACGTGTTCAGAAAGGATGGTCCGCGATTGTGAAGAAGAGATGCATAGGATTGTGTATTTAGCGTCGGAGTGACTTGACTATTTATGACTCATCTGTATGACTTACGGCATCTGGTACCAAATAGGGAATGGGCAGGACTGGACTCTGCCTTGAAGAACCAGAGATGTTGGAGACAGTGTCTGAGGGAACCAGTAACAAATTAAACAATTTTTTAAAGAAAACAAACTTTTTCGTCAAGAAAGATTAATTATGTACAGAATGTATTCTTTTAATAATCGTTTTTAATACATAAAACGTATTTTTTTAATACAGAAATTTTACTTCTGTGTAATATTTATGCAGTATAATATGTACTTTTTAAAAATATTTTTAAAAAAATTGAATACATATGAACAATTTTTGCTTTATTACAAAATTCAAATTTAAATGTGTTGGAAAAATATTGTTCTTCGTGTGTTTTGGGAATTTTTACATACCCTCTTGATAATTCGAAGTTTTTCATCAGTCCCACCAGATTTGAATTATCACAAGTCGACTGTATATATATATATATATATATATATGTACAGTCGAACAGCTATATTACGAATTTTCATACACAGCGAACTTTTCCTGGAACCAAGAACATTTCACAACTTTCTTCGTAAAATAACCTCTCAATACCGAAATGCATTTTCTATATAATGAGCCTTTTCTTTCGTGATTCAATTTCTTTTCTCCCTATTTGTAAAGTATTTCTGCAAGTTTCAAGTTATTTTCTCTTTTAACACATTATGTGGTGGTCATAAATCTTGAATTGGTGTTACCAGGGGCCTGACTCATCTAGAAAAAAAAATGCCGTAATTTTTTATATAAAAAAACTTAAATAAAATTAACAGATTTTATGATTAATTAAATTTAAGGACGCATGCGGTAATGTATTTTTAGAATTTCTAGTTATAAAATAATCTATGTTTAAAATTACGCGTATGCTTTAAATTAGAAAATGTCCATAAAATTCATTAATTTTAATATAAAATTATTTTCTTAATGTTGAAAATACAGTGTATTCTTCGACATTCTTTTGTCTTGTTTTCCTTGCAGTTTTTCTTCAAATAATTATTTTTTAATTGGGTAAGATATATAAAATAAATATGCATAAATTTATAAAAAGGGGTGAATAACTACTTTTTTTTAATATATAGGGTTTATAAATTTAAAATTTGCTTTATGTGGTTTATAAAACATCTTGAAAGATGAGATCCTCTATATAACGAATTTTCCAAGGGCCGTGGGTAGCCTAGTAGTTAGAGCATCGAACTCCAGACCGGAAGGCCTGAGTTCGACGCCCGATACCACCAAATACCCTCCGAGTACACACGGAGTACGTGCTCGTTAAATCAGTGGATCCGAAAGTCTTCTGGGCTGATTCAAGAGTGTAGAAGACTGGAGAATATTTCCCTCCCGTTCAGTTCCATGCCAAAATTGTGGAGGTGGAGATGGGTGGTGTCGCCATCTATCGTCCCTTCGGGGAATTTCGCCGAGCTAATTCGTACTGTTACCTGTATGGTGCTCAAGGCCAAGGCCAATGACAGGCATACTTCGAGCCCCCTGTCACGATGAATTTTGTGAGCCTCGATCTGACTACGTCAAACAGGTGGCATTAGACACAACAACCACGAATGTTCCATATAACGAACTTTTTCACTAGATTTAGCGACTTCCTTAAATAGGGGTTAGACTGTATATATATATATATATAACAGGTATTTGTGATTATGCGTCCAAACTCCATGATTAATCCAAAGAAATTATATGAGTCAGTCAATAGGCAGTCACACGCATAATCAAATACCTGTTCTTAAAATACATTTTCATTTTAACCAATTCAACTTTTTCTTTCGTATTCAAACGTGGCTTTGAGGTGTATTCTATTAAAAATGCTCTTACTGTTTTTATGAAATAATGCCCTTTTTTGTAAGATTCATAACGCAGTGAGGTTAATTGAGAGTCAGAAGAAATGAATTATGTAAAGAAATTTCCTTTCCAACTCCATTCGATTATATTTGTTCAGCAATAAGAATATATAACTTGCATTGAAAAAAATGAAAAAATGAAAAAAAAAAAAAAAAACCTCTCTTTTAGTTCCAAAATATTATATTACTGTTGAATGTTCAATTGCTATTGATAGACTAATATTTGTTATTTATTTTAGAAAGAATAGTGTCTAGACAAGTAATTAAATAGAAACTGGAAAGGCGTAGGAATTAGTTACATCAGTTCAGTCCAATTGGAATATGTCATTTACATATTTTCTGTAATGCTTGGTTGAAGACGTCTCTTCCACTTAGTTAATTGGAGAACCTTTTTGTTGAACGATACAGACTTGTCTTTGTTTTTCAAAAGAAAATGTTAATTTGAACTCGATACTATGCCGATTGAAGTCGTAAAATACTTGAGGAAATAGTTTAAATTTTCCAAAATAGTGAAACAGATGACCGCATTTGTAATAAAGCCTAAAAAAATGTATTATTAATTATAATAATTATGACTATTATTTTACAAACTCTTGATGAATCCATGCAATAGAGATGTTAAAATAAATTTATCTAACTTTCTATCTTTCAAAGACATTACTTGATACACACACAAGATGGTTTTGCGCCAGAGTTAAAAACTCTTAGGAGGGTATATCTAGATGACTCATGATAAATCCTGGACACAAATAGTTTCTACAAGTCTCAAATAGCCTTGCAAGTGTGTGAGTTTACCTAATTCTTTTGCAAAGAGTCTTCATTATACGTAGTAGGATTTAAAAGTTCCCGGACTGAGCCTATAACTTGTAGAGTTTCTCAACTCTTCATTCTGGTATGCTTTACATTGCGATCTGTGCGTGCGCGAGACCTCCAGCAATTGCGAATAATACTTACCCGCACAGGCACCTAAGATTCAATCTGCGCATGCGTCAGCTTTTCAACTCTGGTGACCCCGCGCATTCAATTCTTTCCGACTTCACACTTCCCTGGCAGCACACGCGTCCCTTCGAGAGCAGTTACCGAACATGAAAATAAAGCAAGTCATGTAAATCTGAAAACATCGCTTCGTTCATTAATCATCCTGTCTTCCACAAACTTAAGAAATATTACGTTAAGTTTATGAATCATATCCTCCTTCGAAATAGGACCCTTGAGAAGCAACACACTTTTGCCATCGCTTGTAAAATTCATCGAAACATTTCTGGAATCCATTTTTAGCCATGTCCTTTAATTTTTAAATAACCTGCTATTCCCTTTTAACTTCATCTGCAGATTGAAATGGACGACCCTGCAAGTGACGTGTCAGTTCAAGAAATATTCTGAAAATTCAGGGAGCGAAATCAGGGGAGTAAGAGGAATATGGAAAGGAGTTATTTTGGTTTTCACCCGTGGTTATTTGAAGCCTGTTTTTTTACGTACCTCAACGGAAAACTTTTCAATGTTTTTAGCGTTACTGAAGTCTGTTAACGTCCAGAGGATTTGTCATCGTTCACACTTCCCGTGCTTTCTCTGAAACGCTGATGCCATTCAAAATCTTGCATTCGCGATAATGTATCACTGCCTTTAACAAGCTTCAACATTTCGTAAATCTCTTTTCCAAGCCAGCACAAAATTTTATATTATTCTCTGCTCAACAAACGCTCTTTCACTCGCCGGTTACTAAATACATCTACCTGCAAAATACGACGCTGGGTCACCACGTGATTTGGGACAAACTTTTTAAGAAAAAGGGTAGAATGCAGTGACACAGATGAGTTATTGTACTCACTCTACTGCAAAATTTTTTCAGGTAACAAGTTCGGTCCAGGAACTTTTGAATCCTACTTCGCACACTGATATCGTGATAATTCGATGACTGTTAAACGGAAACTGAGCTAGCTGATATACCACTTGTTCGAAATGACGCAATCACAAGGACATTTAATATTTTGTATCTTTCATTTCTTTCGTTCGAAGATATATATGTAAGTTTATTAATAACTCTATTTTTCACTGTTTTTGCTCTCTATGAAAGTTTTCTTGATCTAAAAGTCCTTAAGGGAATTCTGGTGAGATGTCATTATGATGTTTATAAGTCTGCAGTTTTTCTCGAATTTGAGTACGTGTTTGCTTAAAGCGATTAATCTAACATAACTGAAGTTCTGAGCTCTCTGCTCTTAGGGAAGGGAGACACTCTGCTCTTAAGTGCTCAACAATGTCCAGTGAGGTGTATGACTAGCCAAACAGTCTTAAGACATCATCATGAGGATTTAACTGACAAAGATTATTTCCAAAGATTCGCAACGAGTAATGAACAAACCGTACTGACTCCGAACGATGATGATATAGTGTTTGATCTTGAGTAGGAATACCTCAAGTTTGTCCAGTCAAAGCGATGGCCCAATTTTTTGGGATTTCTCGCTGAAACATCTGGAGTCTTTGTAGGAAAAGGGAAATCATCTATATCACCTGCACCATCTTCAGCAAACTGAAGAAGCATCCCAAAAATTATGAATCGTAGATCAGCGTTTCTTAAACTGTAGGGCGCCCCCCCCCCCTAGGGGGCATGCCAACACAACGAGGGGAATGCGAATATATTGAAAAGTCGAAAAACACAAAAGAATATTTTTGAAAAAAATTATTAATTTACTGAAAGTAAATAATATACATTCTGACGTAATAAAAAATGAAATACATATTTATACTGATATATTACACTTATAAATGTATGAATGCTACACAATGTATTTTATAATTAATTTAACAATACTAAGTGAAGTACAAGTTTAATATTTACCAGTAACCCTATGGGAGTCATATATAAGATTATATACAAAAATTAACACTTATCTTGATCATTTTTACCGTTTATGATAAATTATTTAACTGCCCATTAAAAGTTACGCGATTCACTTTCCAATGCCAACCGTATGCGGGATGAAAAAGGCAAACATACTTCCCTTTTGGAAATTCACAAGTGTTTTCTTATTTAAATCAATATGCAAGTGTTATACGAATGTTTTTAATACAATCTATATCCTAATGTTTGTATTTAGATATCAATAACCAAAACGATATATTAATATACAACATCATGGGAAGTCGATGAGTATTGGCTTGCATATATATATATATATATTCTTTCTTTTTCAATCATAAAAGCAAAATTACTAAAAATTCTTAGAAGTTAAAAGAGGAAAAACATGTTACAATTGCAAAATTTCTAAGGAAAACATCGAAAATAAATATAATTCAAAAACTAAAAATGTTTCTTATTTTTTTTTTTTTTCAAAATATAAACTTTGCAATTTTTTATTTTATTTTTTTGCATTGAAAAGCTTGTTTATTTAGATACAACAATATTGAATATCTGTAACTTATTTTCAGCTGAGTTCTCCCGTAATTATTATTATTATTTTTTTTATTCTGAACTTTTAGTATTAATCAAAATTAAAATATTTTTGAATGTAAAAGTATTATTTTTCTTCGGAAAATAATATTTATTCGAAGTCTGAAATTTGATTCTTCATAACTAATTGAAGCATGAAGAAAGAGAAAGGGGTAAACTTGCGAAAGTTTCTCATATTGCATATGAATTAACAAGTTCTCTGAAAATCCAAATTAAATACAGTCTACAAGTAGTGTCATATGAAACAGAATATGATTTTAATATCATTCATATAATGAAGAAGGGGAAGTTCATCGTATTCTATGATTTATTTCCCAACAAACTATTCAATTACCTTTGATTAAAGACACATTTATAAATTTATAATTAATTTAAAATATATATTCTAATTTTTTTTTCTCTTAACATTGACGAAATAAAAAGGAGATTGTATACGATTCATTAAATAACTTAGCTTTGTATAAACATTTATGTATTAAAAAATATGAAATTATATATTTCTTTTCAGTTTAAACAAAATATCGTAGAATTAAATAATAAGTCATTGTAATTCTAATTTATAGAAAACAAAAGTAGAAATAAGAATTTAGTCGAAGATGATGTATTTATTTTGTAGCAACATTTCTTTTTTGTAGCAGAGGTGATGTGTTTATTTTGTATCTAAGTCTTTATTTAGCAGCAAATATGATATATTTTATTTGTAATACCCTGTTTTTCCCTTCTCTGATACATACACATTCTACAGATTTTTATTGATAGGTTTAAAGTAAACGTTTCCAGAACATATTCCAAGAGAAATCAGATTAAGGGCTTTACTGCACTTTTCTTCTTCAAACCCATATGTTTTAGTTCTCATTTGGAGATATATTTATGGTTCTTTTTAAGTTCTCAATTTGAGAAAAATAAGTATGTTGCGTTCTGAGTTAAAGTACACACACAAATTGTGGATGGTAACTAAAAAGACAGAAAATCTACTTTTTATTGTTTCTACCTTATTGCGTAAACTTCGGGAATGAATGTGTATTCATTAATAGAAAGAGAATTAACATAATAGAAAGGATATCTTAATAAATTATGAAACAATCTCACAAGCGTATTATTAGCCCAAGTCTACGCAATTCTTTAAGAAAAAGAGTTTGCAGTAAGTTGTACATAGTACATAACTACGTAACTTTATGTATTCCTTCTTTCAATTCTAATCAAATGTGCAGTTTTCTTTATCCTTAGAAATTTTGCATTAATTGGGGGGGGGGGGCATTCCCTGTCCCTATTTAGTTGGACAAACTCCAATGTACGGATTATACAAATGTTCATACTCTTTGCTCAAATTGTAAAAGTGTTACTGACATGAATTATGCGGTTTTACTTATTTTTTTTCTTCGAAAAATTCGTTCTTGGCGCTCCTCTATAGTTAAATTCATCACTGAAGTTACATCATCCAACACTTCATAGATAAAGATCTCACATTTTGATAAATCTTCAGCTCTTGCAGCTTCCTGGAAAAATCAGTATTTAGTTCCGTTGACTTTTAAGAAATCTTCGTATGAGGCAACGCATTTCTACTCACACAAAGATTCCAGTTTAGGCAATCATGGCGTTATTTTTCTACGAGAGCATGCAATAATGTACTTGTAGCGCCTCCGTTACAAATCTTCAGAAACTTGAAAAGAGCCAGTTCAGTGCTGCTTGGATCATCACTGGTCTAAAAATACTTGTCCCAGATGTATAGTAATTTTCGAGGCGGACCTACAGCCCCTTAGCCTTAAGAGACGAGCATGTCTAACAAAATACTACAGCAAACTCAGAAGTCTGGACTCTCGAAATCATACGTCTGCTTACTTCAAAGATTGGTGTAATAACCAGAGACTCAGAAGAGACAGTCTATTCAGCCAAATGGTCTCTTTTAACCTTACCATTGGTGCTGTGGAGCCTCATCACCTATCACAATATCTTGACACAGCGGATGATCTTGACGGGGTCTTTTTCCATCCAGAATTACCAGTACAAGTGAATAAACAAGCAGACCTTCCTGCCTATCTAAAGCAATTACCTCTAGAGAGAATTGGAGATATGACCATTGACGCCGTTCAGGTTTACACGGATGGCAGTAGAGACGATTATTATCGATCGGGCAGCGGAATTTACATCAAATCGCAAGACCATATCTTAAGAATCCAGAGGAGAAATCCAGACGGTTGCTCGGTTTTTCGCAGTGAGCTAATAGCCATTGATGAGGCCCTTGGTTCTCTTGTATCTCTTCCAAATGGAATAGATATTTGGATACTGTCTGATAGTAGAAGTGGAATACAGCACTTGTCCTATTGGCAAAGTGTGAGAGATAATGTTGGAATGCCAATACTCACCAAGTTAAAACAACTTTCCACATCGCATTAAATTCATCTGCAGTGGATTCCCTCTCACATAGATCTAGAGGGAAAAGAGATTGCGGACACTTTGGCCAACGCTGGCGCTTGCGAGGTACCAGAGCCGTCAGCACCCCTCACCATTTTCGAGATTTTCTCTAGAACTAAACACCAGAATAAGACCGCTTGGATTATCCCAGAGCACCATTGGTATCAGTGTTCTAGTCCTGAAGGCTCTCTGGCCCACAGTTTTACAAGACATGATCCAACTCTTCTAGCCCGCTTTCGAAGTGGCCATATCAAAACAATGAAATTTTCCGAAGGATGCAAGAGCTTTGAAATGTGTACGAACTGTTCTTCTGAGCCTGCCTCACCTGCCCACATCCTCGAATGCCTAGGGCTCACCAAGCAGGATTTAGAAGACGATTCCTTGCTGGTGTTGAACACTCTGAAAGTGTACGATGTCATGGACCTGGTCTAGCACTGATGACCAATGGGGGCGTGTAACAACAACAACAACAACATAATGTACTATCACAGCCATATTGGCGACAATATATGAAGCGAATCACATGGTTAACAATTCAGCGTGTACGACTCATGCGAAAGCGGATTTGCGAGTTATCTTAATATTAGCATTATTGCGATAGCACGTAAATTAGCATTGCGAAAAAGTTCTTTTATATATATATAGTTTCCCTTTCTTTACTTGTAACGTACCGCTATACGGCTCTAGCTATGTCAAAGATATTTCATTTTCACTCTTTAATCTTTCGATTAATGCCCTGTTAATATTATTTCTTGCGTGGAAAATAATTACATTTTCGCTTTTTAATAATAAGTCTATTTGAAATGTTCTTGGATAATGGAAAACCATTTAATTGCTTTTAAATATATTTATGCTCACATTACTTTTATTTCATATTAAGTATTAAAAAGACTTTATCTACTAAAGTCTAAAATACAGAATGAATGCAAACTCTTAGAGTAATATATTTAAATGCAATAAAAAAATATTCTTAAAGGAAATAATTTGCATCGAAATGGATATTCAAAAAAAAAAAAAATACTCTTGTGGAGTTTCAAACAAAGCCAAGTATTTATTAAATGATAAACCATTAAAATGAAAAGGAGATATTCTCGAAATTGAAAGTAATCGTATCCTCCTGTAAAGTAATTACATTTCTGAGTACTCGATTCTTTCTATTTGGTTTCCTTTTTCCTTCATAATTCGTCTCATAGTCTAAATGTACGTTTGAAATGCTGCTTTAGGACACACACACACTTTCAGTCATAAATATAAACACTAAAAAAAGTGTCCCTCACTTATTTAGTGCGTTAACATCCTTATTTTATTCAACAGTATTAACTTCGGGAATACAACTAGACGCTGATATCCCTTTTTACAACTTTCATTTCTAATAAATGAACTAGGTAATTATCATTCATTATCGCTTTAGGCAGGGAATTAAAAGCTGAAAAAAATAATCTTATGCATCCAGCTACCTATTTACTTTCAGTACGGCCAATTCAATTACCCGCCGTCAGAGACGTTAAAATATTCAACCATAATGCTTCACCTTACTTATTAAAACGAACGTAAGAATTATTTTCTGATAGCATATCATGGGAAAATGTTCATTAATAGTTGTGTGGAATAATTACTATGCAAAATTCCTTTTTTCACAGCGAGACTAAATGCATTATACCTTCTCTTTTGTACGTAGAAGCAACTAAAAATATTGCACAGAAAGATGAATGGTGATTAATCACACAAATTTCGTTTTGATTCAACGTAGATAAAAGTACAATTTAACTCCCATTTTGTTTGGAAATTAATGAAAGAACCCTAAAAAGATAATTTAAGTAAGTTTTGTTGTGAAAAAAATGAGAAAATCTCACTGGATATATCTATTTTTTTTATATATATACCCCATTTAATTTTGAAACTGTGCAGATAATTAATTCCATGCATGATAAATTATCAAGCCGAGAATGGCAACGTTTTTCTTTTTTAAAAGAAAAAAAAAATTTGCTTGACTTCTTTTTTAAATTCGTTTATAATTAAATTGAACGTATATTTTTTTCATGGATTATTCGATTAATTTAGTATTAATTCTTGTGGCGTAATGGAGAACATTTGGGCACCCCCCTTCAAAGTCAAGTTTTGGGCCTCCAAGTTTGATGTTACAAGGAATAGATACTTAGTTGCAGTTAGGCGTTAGGGCCTTCTAGAACCCCTTGCTCCCCCCCGCAATGCGGGAATTTTGGGGGCGTACGTTACGCCACTGATTAAATATTTGATCGAATACATGCTTCAGAATTTTTGTGGAAATTTCGAATTTATAGTGCAACCACTGAAATTTCTTCAGGGAGAAAGAAAAAGAATGTATAAAGGCTGAAGTAGAGTAAATCAAGTATTAAAGGGCCATACATGATTTTTCTGAATTATTTCTTTTTTTGTACATTAGTAATAGACAGAAATCAAATCGATATAACCCTTTAAATACATAATTTTATTTTTACATTCCAATGACATAAAACTAAGAATTACTTATCAAGAAATGATGAATAACTTAATCATCCTTGTCATTTATAGAAAAAACAATTTTATTTCATTATGATAGTACTTACTGCTTAGTTTTACTACCCAAATTTTTCAAACTAAACACTTGACAATCTTATTCATTTCATTTAAAGTATATTTCAATATATCTTTTCAATTTTCTTTTTGACTAAATCTTTGCATTCTCGCAGTTTTTTGTGATTTCAAGGGCTTAGTTACGTTGCATGTGCATTTGATTGGACAGTGATTGATTAAAAAATCTGATTATGTATCAAAATATATGCTCCATTGAGTATGCTTATCATAGTGAATTTATTACGGTTTATATATCCGCATTAACTGTGTGTGTGTGTGCACGCAATTACAGAAAGTCACAAAATAAGTTATTAGAGACAAAAAAAAAACCATGTAAGTACTCCGCATGAAATTTTAAGAAGGGTGATAAGAAGAATGTGATATTAATTCTTTGTCCATTGAATAGCCTCTAGAAAAACTAAATATATATATATATATTTCTGGAATCAGTTTAAAAATGCAGTTCAATCGAACGCATTTTTTACAAGATATACTCTAAGAATGAAGTACCTGAGTAATTTTATGAATTAAGATAACATGATTTGCAAAAATATTTAAATGATTTTACCAACACAAAACTATTCTTACAAGAAACACAAATAATCAATTAAACCTTCAGTGAATTTAAAATATAACATAGAATCAAATTCGTCTTACAAGCTAGACTCAGTGGAGCAACAGCCCATGAGGACCAGGGCCTACTGTGCCTCTTACAGTTTTCGTTATCTTAGGAGCTGAGGTTCACGTGCAAAAGTTCAGGTCCAATTATCAGTCTGAAGTGAAACTCCCAGTGCTTAGTTCCCAATCAAGCTTGGTACTTACGTATCGACCCACTAAAGGATGAATGCTGTGTCAACTTTTCCCAGCCCGGGATTTGAATCCCGGACCTGTTGCGTTGAACCACGATACATTACCACTCAGCTACAGGGCTTAAATTTGCCTCTAATTGAGGTAATTTTGATAGTTTTATGAATAAGTTTTTTAAAATTAGAGTTTAAGGTATACATCATATCAATTTAATAATTATTTAGTTATTATGAAAGGTTATGACAGAAAGAAGTATTAATAAATCTTGAATTATAGCTTTTTCACTTAAGAAGATCTTAGTGACTATATTTGCATTAAATTTATGGCATATTATTACCGATTTTATAATATTTAGTTTTTAAAAAAAAATACAAAAAGTGTACGAATTTTCCATGGCTTAGTAAAAAGATACAAGGAAATATCAAACTAGTAATTTTATACGAAATAACAACTACGTGATTTCAGCTGAATTATTCAAAATAAATATCATCATTCATCGTAGAATATTCCATAACCTGCATTCATTTCGGTATATAAGGTATATAATCAGTAAGAATTGCTATATAAATGTTAACCCAAACAAATTCAATCAAACTTTAAATAAAATTTTTTCACCTCTATGAAGTTGCGTAAATTATTTTTTTTTAAATGTTTATTTTATATGTTTTTTTAAAAGTAGAAAAACACGAGAATTAATTAATTTTTCACGGTAATTTTGAATTAAATTTATTTTCCTATAACGAAACATAATTGACAAAAGCTCGATATCTTTAAGCATCTGAAACATAATTTTACCTGATAAATGTTTGAAAAAAACATCAAATCTGTATTTATTTATTATAATCTTCTTATAAATAAAGCTTAAATAAATTAGATGGTGCTTAAGCCCACATATTATGCTAAGAAAAAAAAAGGAAATTTACCTTGCTGATAAAATTACTTCTTGCAGGAAACATTTTTTAAACATATTTGTTTTAATATTGTAATTTGAATAATTTAATTAATAATTTAATATTGTAACGAATAATTTTTGCAATACTTTTATGTGGGTCTCGTAATAATACGTAATCCTTGAAATTTCGTAATGTGATCCCAACATAGATAACATGAATACGTTTAAATGAAAAACATTTTTTTTTTTCCTAATTAGTATATACTTAATCAAGTTCATGTGAGAAATACTTTACATATGTAAAGCCTTAGAAAAATTCTACATAAAACTAAATTAATCACTTTTAAATTCATAAAAATAGTGTATACAGGAAAATATCATAATATTCAAATGAGAATATATAAATACGGTATAATCCATTTCTTGTACGTATAGCAGAAACATTTTTTCGGTATACATTTCGCCTATAGATTACGTAACACCCACTGAGACTAAAAAAAAATAACAAGATATAAAACGTATTAAGGAATATCCCTTTCTATATCAAAAGGAATATCTCTTTATATATATAATTTTTCTAAAGGAATATTATTAAATTTAAAAAAAAAAGATGTTGAATACATCCTACATAAATGTAGAAGATTGTTTCGGAATTAGTTTTGAACCAATATCAGAATATAAATTTTGAGAAAGTAATTTGTGTTCTCAGCCTCAGTCTTTAAATTTTAACTCTTTAATAACTGTACATGGAAAAAAATCAATTAGCGTTTTGAAAAGAAAAGAAAGAAGCTGCAGGATTTCGTTAACTAATGAATACCAGCTGCTTTAATAAAGTTGACCTCTAATTAAAAAAATCGAACATTAGCATAAAAAATATACTCTTGATCTTAATTTCCACAGACCCAGATCATTCCAAATCGGTCCTGCTTTTTAAATTCCTAATTATGCTCTCTTTTACTTTTATCTATATTATTTTTCTTTCAATTTGTTTTTAAATTCTCTCCTTTTGCTACTCAATGATTGCTCGAGCTTCTCACCTTAACTTAAATGCAAAAAAAGCTGAACTCTTTGATCAGCCAATCACAGAAGCTTCACTCGATACCAACTCATTTTAACTTCACATGTAAATATTTTCTCTCTTTAACTCGGACTTATTTGCTGCAACCAGATTGGCTAGGCATCGCTCCACCTCCTTTCTAAGTCAAGATTTTTTCATCTGTTTTTAACTTTATTTTATTTTATATATGTAAATTTACGTATATCAGAGCAATTTTTTTAATTCATTTTCATTATATTTTAAACTTTAAATATTATTTTTTTAATAGGGTAATTTGAAAGCGTTTTAATGTCATCTAAAATACCATGAAAGGAGATAAGGGCTAGGAAGAACTAAGTACTCCCCCTCCACCAAACTACAATATACCTTGCATTTTTTTTCAATGTATTTTTCTCGTATTTTTAAACTTAAAAAAATGCTAACTAAAGGTACACATTCAAATATAATAGAGGTATTAAAATTGAATAAGTTGTCTTCGGTCTGCAGTTAATCTTATTATTAATTCTATAAAAAAATATTGCATGCATATAAATAGATTATGAGTTATCAGTATTTCGAATAATGAACTGATAGTTGTAATAATGATTATAAATTATAACTTTTTTAAAAATATTTTAACATTCTACCCTTATTTCATTTGCAATATGTTTGTTAAACATGTAGTGTTATGTGAAATGTAAATCCAAAAGTTTAGATTAAATATGATCATATATAACAAGAAAGAGAACCAAACTTAGCTGCATTGTATATGAAAAAGTTTAAGGAAAAAATATCTATGATATACGTAAGATAGGTTATAATTTCAATTAAATCAAAATTTGAAGTTTGTTGCTTTATTATTAATATAATATTTTACTGAAGAAAATAATATTACATTAAATATAAACTTCACGAAGTCGCATATGTCAGAAGAAAAAATAAATAAATAATTGCAATTTTCAATCTTGTAATATATATATATTTGTTGCACTACATTACATGTTTTATACAGAAGAAATTTAGGATTCACGGATAACATACATTTATACAATTACAAATTTGTGAAATAATATTTTTTTTCGGATGAACGTCTCTAAAATGCATATTTTTAACATTTGATTTTAGTATGTAACTGAATCCCTTGATTTAGCATCTGCAATATATTGTTTAATATAATTGAAAACTTTTAAAAACAGATATTGCATCAAACGTAAAAGAAAACTGTCCATGAAGTGGCACATTATAAGTAAAAATGCAATAAAACCATAAATAAGAAAAACTTTTAGTGCATTGTTAACTTCTTTATAGAGAATAAATATTGTAAATTTGGTACAATGAAAAAAATATGATCACTAGAAAATTGAGTATTACATTCCGAATATAATTATACTGTTATTTATATTTAGCTATTTAATATGTATTCAAGTAATTTCCTACAACTGGTATTTAGATAAAAATAAACAGCTGGTAATATTTAAACTGTTGTCCTACATCTTAAAACTGTTTAGCAAGCATATTTGTTCTGCTTTTTTTTAATACAATATTTAAAATACGGCGATGAAAAATAAAATACCAATACTCAAATAGATTTGCGCTAAATAAAAAAATTTGAAAGGTATATTTGCTTGTCTAAAGAATTACGTCAATCACAAATTTCTCAGCCAGACAAATAACTATATTGCAGGCAGAATCAATATAAATGTTTAAGTCAGTGCTCCTCAAACTTTCAATATTTGCGACCCAATATTCAATCATTATTTCCATCGCCCCTCCCCTCCATACAATAACAATGTATTTAATTCCATAATACTATACTTTGCCGCTAAAGCTGCCTCTGGCTAATATCAGGCTTTGCTCAGTCAAAGCATTAATTTTCCCGAATGTATATATACGTCTTTCAAAAGTACGATCTTTTTTTGTGCTTTGCTTTCCATAAAATTATTCCAAAAGCTTTGGAATGGAACAAAAGAACCTTGACAGTGTTTGCAAGGGATTTGCTCATTTATTCCTTTCCTTCCAATATATGGCTTACGTGGAAGGTTGCATTGGGGAGCGAACAGCGTACAATTTTATCCTCAGTTAAAGGATTAACTAAAACTGTACAAATTATCAATCTTAGATAAGTCTTAATTTTTGTATACATATAATTTTATGCATGACAAGCCCATGGGGTCACTGGTAATTATTAAACATTGTGCATTACTGAAACATTTATAAATGTATTATATCAGTGTAAATGTGTACTTTTTTTATTCTGTCAGAATGTATTTTGTTTTTTTACTTTCAGTGCAATAATAATTTTTTTAAATAATCTTTTGCTTTCGACTTTTCAATATGCTCGCGCCCCCTTGCAGAGTTATCACGCCCCCTAGGGGGGCACGCCCCACAATTTGAGAAACGCTGGTTTAAGTAGACATTTGCTTCAAATGCGCAATGTTAACTTTGCGTGCGTTATTTATTAGTCGCAATGGGGGTAGTGAGAGGGATTTGAGTCAATAAAGCATTTAAGGAGACGAAAGTATATTATCCACAAGGTCATGTAAAAGACGCACAAGAAAAGAGATTTTCTTTCAACGAACATTTCAGAAAGACTTGACAAAGATTTTATGGATTATGGAGTCATATACGTACCATTACTGAGAGGGAATATCATCGTATTTGTTGCATGATTGTAAGGAATTGAACAGCATATTTAGCAAGAAGTCTCAATGCCTTCTGTTGGTATCAGAGTGATTCAATGGATTGTAACAAAGTAGCAGCCATAATATATAGCGCCCGGTAGTGGTTACTCTGCTTGTACTAATCACTGCCATTTGTGATTTCACTGTCGTCAAGCTAGAGTTCATTTGAGAACCAAGTGGGGACTTGATACCGCTTTCAGATGAGATCTATTCTGATTTGGTGCCGATAATAGTCGTATGCTAGTTACAAAGGTTAGCGCTTGGAACCGAGCTGTCTCTGGTTTAGATACGCTAGATCCACACGAGGAGTTAGAACCTAGAAAGCAATTCCTTTTGAAAACAGGATCATTGTCGCCACTATTTCTAACATCTTGACAGCAATTTCGTGCTACATTCTGATAATCAAACAGTTTGTGCTGCCATTCTTAATCACAATTATGGAGCACATTTTCCAATAAGTTTCCGCCTATCCCCATACAGCATTACTGGATGATAAATCAAGCACTATTCACGACTGGAATAATATTCGTATAATTGATTGGTCCAGTGCAACATACATGGAGAACCTTCTCACTAAATGACATACGACATGCAATGCATGCACATTTCACTTGCATAGGAACTGGTGGAGATTTTACAGTAGTTATTAATTCACCACCATTTCATGTTTGATATGACTCTCCTCGCGCACACTATAATAAGCAACCATAAATGCTTATAAATGTTACTTAGATAAATGCTTTGCATAAAGATTAAAGCTAATTTCTTTTTGACGTTGGATTTTGTTTGCCTCTAGTGCACATTTACATAATTTTTAAAGTAATACTTATCTTTTATACAGCACATATAATTTAAACAATCAAGGTGCTCCAAAAGATAAATTTATCAATGATATTCAGTTTGAAACTATTGGTGCAATGATTTTCTTACAGATGCTGCTGTAAAAACTGATTTAGACATGACTGTTAGAAATATAAACTCAAACATATTCACTAAAAGAACCATACAAACAAATTATTCACATAGTATTTGAAATTTGATAATAATATTTGTAAAACTTGAATTTTTTAAAAATTCTATGCATTTCAAATTTTTATGCAGTGCTACTTATAATATCGGTATAAATAATACATTATATAATTATAAATATCTAATTTTTTTATATATAAAACATTGAAAGTATAAATTATCACTGTGGCCAAAAAGGGTGAAAAAATCCCTGACATATTATTTGAAATCCTTTTGTTTTATTTTAAGTTTTATTAGTTACTATATGCTTAAAATTGCGTGCTCCACTTTTTGTACTGCATTTATAAAATTTCTTGAGAAGGGGAAAAAGCTATATTAATGTAAGCAAATAAATAAAAAAAATTTAAAAATCTCAACGAGGAAAAAGGATTAAATCATACATTTTTCTGTATTACTACATGTTTTCAAATAAAACTACAAATTGTTGTTACATATATAAATATAAGAAATTAAAAATGACTGCTATCAAATACGGGAAATATTTTATTCATGCATTTTTCATAATAATATTAACTACACGACAAATATAAAAATATATGCATTATTTTCATGTAAAATAGTATATCCCTCATGTAAAAATGTATTTACGCACCATTATAGGAACAGTTTTTTTGTTCGTGAAATAATTTAAATACGAACATTAAGAAAAATTTTAATTTGAATGAAATTATGCGCATAATTTAACGCTAAGCAAATATATTGCAGCAAAATTAGAACATTATTTAAAGAAAGAGGAGGAAGGGCTGGGGGCTTATATTTGAAATTCACTTTATCAGCATATTTTCATACCTAGCATGTCAATATAAAATAAAATAGTTTTAATGTTGATTGACGATAAAGAAGTATGGAGACTTTACATAGATTTTTAAATATTATTTAGTTTTCTATCGCGTTTTTAATTGGATTTTAAATCCACATTAAATTCATGCAACTATAATTTTTTTAAAAAAATACTGATAAATTTGATAACAGAATTATATTTTAAATCTAAAATTTATGATGCATTTCATTAAAAAAAAAACACCTTATGTTTTATCTTATATCTAGTATTATTAGTTTAGTTAATCCTTTAAGGTATCCGACTACGTTCGGAATCGTGATTTTACAAAAGCGTGTAAAATGGATAATATTTATGATATTTAGTGTCACTTAGATTAGAAAATGTATATAAAATTTTTTTAAGAATAATATTACAATAAAAAATTATGTACAATATTTTAATATTTAGTTAAGTACAATATTTCGACAAAAAATGAACATAGAATGACTAATTTTCAAAATATTATCCTTTTTCGAAAATTTCTTCTATTATAATAATATTTTGCCTGTATATATCTCAGACCTCTGTGCAGAGGCTGAACAAGAATTTTTGAAATATAATTCTTAGAAGTGGGTTTATCCGTGTTTTACGACAACAGAGGGGAGAAATTTTAAGAAAAAAAACGCCGATAATTATTTAAATTGGTTGTAACTCTGAAAATAATATGAATTTCTTAAAAAATATCATAGTTGAGCCTCTGTAGAGAGGTTTGAGCTATATACAGGCAAAATATTATTATAATAGAAGCATTTTTCACAAAAGGAGAACATTTGAAAAAAGGTTATTCTAAGTTAATTTTTTGCCGAAATATTGTATTTAAATAATTTTCTTTGCCAAAATGTGTCCTTAAAACAATTTTGTACATGTATTTTAATCTAAATGACACTAAATATCATGAAAATTATCAATTTATGTGCATATTTAAAATCACGATTCCGAACGTAGTCGGATACCTTAAAAGGAAATCAAGTTCCACATTAAAATACAAGATAAACAAAAAAGCTCTTGCCGTTTTTAATGACCTAAAAGAACATGACATACAAACAGCGTAGCCTATTGTTGATCCTCGTAGTAATCACCATCAGCATCAAGCACTTTCCCCCAACGTGTGTCCAGTTGTTCAATCCAATTGCGGCAAAACTCGGGGCGTGGGATGCAAAGAAGTCAGTGAGAGCTTGGCGCAAGTCTGCTTCATTGGTGAAGGATTTACCACGAAGATGATTGTTCAGGGAAAGGAAGATGAGGTAATCTGATGGTGCAAAATCAAGTGAGTAAGGAGGAGGGCACAAAGTCTCCCAACCAAGTCACTGTATCGTATTCATGGCCACCCGCTCGACATGCGGTTTCGCGTTATCATGCAATAACAGTACACGCTTTCGATTAACCAGTGCTGGTTCCTTCCGATGCAGTGCCTGTTGTACACGTTCCAATTGCTGCGAATACAGGTCCACAGTGACCGTTTGGCCCGTTGGTTGCAACTCATAATAAACCCCTTGACGACAAGTCCACCAGACACAAAGTATAACCTTGCGTGTTTACATAGGTGGGGTGACAACCAATGTTTGGAATGCTTGGGTGTGTCATACAGGACCCACTTCTCGTCACTGGTCAGCACCCTATTGAATATGGATACGCTACGGTGGCGAGAAAGCAACGATAAACAGGCTGCCACTCGTTGTTGCTTATGGACTTCCAACAGCGTGTGAGGAACTCCCTTGCTCAGCGGTGCAGATGAAGTCTAACCATTCCACTGGAAGTGTTGAATTCTCTGGCAAGTTCACCACACGTTTGACTACTGTCTTCCTGATTAGCCGCCTGCAGGGCTTCGTCATCCAAGGCCTGTGGTCTTCCTGTTCGAGCTTTATCACAGAGGGACGAATCTATTGACGTGAATTTTTGAAACCAATGTCTTGCTGCACATTCATTGATATCACTATCCGCAAACGCTTGACATATTCGGCGACTTGATGCAGTGGCTGATAAGCCCACTTTGAAGTCGTTAAGTAAACAACCCCGAACGAGCTCCTTCGATAAGTCCATTTCACTTCACTACTGTATGAGTTCCGATTGATGAATGTGAGCAGTGGACTTGCGTTTATAACAACTGGTATTCCTACTCTCGACTGACGGTTTCTCAATCACGTCATATACGAATTTGCATACTTATTCTCCCTTCTTTTATTGGAAACGCGCAAACACCAAGAACTTTTTTGTGTACCTTGTAAATATTTGATGTTATAGAAACATATTTTTACATTAGGTCTGATACTTAAAAAAAAAATCTGAGATATAAAAGAGTAAGAACGTATATTTTCTTCGAAATAGATTTCGTACAGATTTTCTTCCATTGCTTACAAAATGTTTCTTTCGTTAATGGTTTACCTATTCATTGTTTTTCCCCTACTTTGTTACTGTATTACAATGCAAAAAAGAATTTCTCCCAAGATACAAGAAAACAACAGCGCTTTGCTTTCATCACATTCGGTGGTATTCTTTAGATTGATCTTTTTACATTTAGGAATTTCCAGTGCCATACGAATTCTTTTGAAAATGTTCTCAGCATATAAAAGGCACAAACTATCTGTTTAGTTTCAGTAAACATGTTTTTTTTTTAAAAATCTTTTTTCTTTTTTTTTTGACGAGGGAGGGGAGCATTTTAGTAACAGAAAGATTTAAAAAAGAATATTAATAATATTTTTACCAGATCAAGCGAGATATTGCTTTCATATAATATTCTGATTAGGAGAAAATGATTTATTATACGATTAGGTAAATGCCAGCTGGGTGACATGGTTGGTTTGTCGCTTGCCTTCTGCACCCAAGGTTGTGGGTTCGACCCCGGCTCAAGTGGTGGATTTTTATAAAGCAGAAATTCGCCAGCGGCCATGTCGTATGATTATACGGCAAGTAAAAGGTATCTAGAGCGTCCGTATGGCTTGGGGGCTCTCGCAAAATAAAATCCTATTACAGGTTTGCATCACCAGAGCTCAGATGTCTCCCACAGAGAGGAAACTGGGCATCAAAATTAACTATGGTGATTGGTATCCGCCCACATGGTGCCATACTAAAAACAGATACCAGCTGCCGGGGGAAGTGTGCAATGGTAAAACAACAGTTCGAAGCCCGTTAGAAATAAAAATAATTAGGTAAATATTTTTTAAGTAATGATGACTATCTGATACTTTTATAATTTATATTCCTTCCTAGAAATCTTATCAGGCATATATGTATCAAAGTCTACTATAGTTCAAGAGGATTTTTTTTTTCAATGACAGACGGAAATTAAAATTTCTCATATTTCATGAAGTTTATATTGTTTAATATGAAAAAAATAATTAAACATGTTATTCAATATCAATATACTTTGATAAACATTTCAAAACTACATTAATATCTTTCAAGGAGAAAGGTAATTCTATACCAAGAGTGTGCGCCATCTTAGTCGAACTTGTTCTTGTAAAGAAAGGAATTTACCTCAAAAAGAACAAGTAGTTGTTCTTTGAAAGAAAGGAATTTACCTCAAAAAGAACAAGTAGTTGTTCTTTGAAAGAAAGGAATTTACCTCAAAAAGAGCAAGTAGCGCCAACTGTTTTAATAATACAGAAATGGTAGCTTTTAAATATGCACAGTTACAACCCGATATTTCTGACATCGTAGATAGAATAAGTAGTTAAGGTTTTTATGAGACATTATTCCTCTTTTATTTTATATTCTATACATATTTCATCAGTATCTAAACTTTCTTGGTAAAGAGGAACAGGAAATAATAATTCATTGCAAGATTTTGGAAACTGTGAGAGGCATAACAGAAGTAATTTAACCTTATTTTTAACATTTAGTCTAGTATAAAGATAAAGTATCAAAAGAAACAAACATAAAATGCGATGGGAAAAAAGGAACACAAATCGAATAATTTTATTACCAAAAATGCTAATTTTTTTCCCCAAATTCTAATAACCTCAGTTTTAAATTTATGTAACGAGCAACCGGCATATTTTTTTTCTATAAAAAAATAGGAGGTAGGGGGGTTGGCAAGACACTCTTCTCATAACAAATTGTATCAGATGATGGTTTGATTTTTTTAGACGAATGACATATCAATATGGGTGCTTAAAAATCTAGTTACCGTAAAATTCGGCTCATAACGCGCACTTTTAACACAAAAAATGAAAGTGAAGTTTACGTGTGCGAGTTATATATTGTGTATACAAAGAATAGCTTTAAAGGTAAAAGCAAGTAATAAAAAAAATCCTACTTAGGTCAACAAAGAAAGTTTTTTATTTTAGTTAATTCTTATTAAATAGTTACAATTAATATAAATATGTATATATATATATATATATATATATATGTAATAGATTGAAATAGTGTTGGCCAGTGTAGAGTAAGTATCAATTTTGATTTAGTAATGACGTCTTCAGAATAGCTTTACCTCCTTTATTATGAGCACACATCAACAGATTAAAGCACAATTACGTTACGTTAACGTTGCATAGACAGCGGCGTTTTGGAGGACACAACACAAAGACAAAAAAAGCAGCAAGTATTTACAATCTTACGTGATGGCGGCAAGCAGAGAAAGAGAGCGCGATTACATCAGCTTTTGGTGTTTATATACCAACAGTGCACAAGCGCGTGACTATTACCTAATAGTGGTTCTGATTGACTAGAATGCGCGGGATACGGAAATCGGTTTAGTCGATTACGATTAAGATTACAATGTTTATTTTTAAACCTAAGAATTAAAAAGATTATTTATAGATCATTAAAGAATTAATTAAAGGTATGTTAGAGGGAATTATTACTCACACACACACACACACACACACACACACATATATATATATAGCAGAATCACACTATTAAGTGGCAAAACAGAAAGCGATTTTCCTTGCAATTTTCTATTTTTCTTTCCATATTGGGCGTTGGAATATTTTTTTTTTGTTACAATTTATTAATTAATTGAATTAAATTATTCTAATAAAGTAGTATAATCAAAAACAAATCCCATTCTCAGAAATTAGGCCATTCCAGGTGGGATGCGAACCAACGACCTTTGGATGAGAAGTCAAACGTGTTATCCATTACGCTATAGGGACACAAAGAACGATTTTCCTTTTATGATTCCGAACGATTTTATGCTGTAGAACTATTATTATTGTTAGTTACTTTTTATTGATTTTTTAAATTAAATAACGAATTAATAGTTGAAAAAACTATATTAACATCAAGTGTCATCCACCACAAGTTTAAAAAAATGTATTTGAACTTGAATGAATAAATATAAAGTATTTTATTAACGTGATATTTTTAACAAGTTATATATATACAGAGAGGGAGAGAGAGAGAGAGATCTAATTGTAGGAACTGAAAAAAAGAGATGAACATACAAAACTTAGTCTTTTTCATACATCGGCATAATGTTATATTAAAGAAATGACATGCTTCGTATATTTAGAATTTATAGTTCTAGAAGTGTACCATGTTTTTAAAATCTTGGAATATTACCTTGAATAGATGATTTCAAAACATAAAAAGTATTTTATACGTTCATTTCAAGTTTTTGGGGTGCGCGTTATACGGCGAATTACCAAAAAGTTAAATAATGCGACTTTAAAGTAAAGGTGCGCTTTATACGCCAGGTTTTATGTAACGTAAAATGTTGCATCTTATGTTGGTTTTATGTATGATATCTTTATTTGTATAAACAAAAATTGTTTCTCAATACGTGCTTCTTTGCTAATCATGTGATACTGAATTTATGTATATGCCTATAATTCTAGATCCCTCCTTATATGCGAATTTGTTTTTAAAGAGAAAGAACATATATTTTCATTCATTTCTGTGTGATTATTAAAATACAAACAGACCTCTTTATAACGAAGTTGCTAAATTCCGAAAAAAGTTCGTTATATGGAAAATTAGTAATATGGAGGATCATCTTTCAATTTTCTTTATAAATGACATAAAACAAATTTTAAACTCATAAACACTATGCATAAAATAGAGTAATTATTCACACCATTTTGTAAATAAATATATTATTTATTTTATGCATCTTACTTATGAAAAAAAAAAAAAATGCAAGGTAAGTTTCTTGACGCCTTCATCCACTTCCTGAAGAATTAATTTTTTTTCTTTGATGCTCAAGCACTTATGTTTGGACATTTTCGAGCCACAAGAAACAAAGTTATCAGTACGACGGTTCAATGAACACTACTCAAGGACATGGGAATATGAGACAACTCCGCTGAGGGTGCAAGAAGATATCGAAGATGTTTCTACTGAACTGGACAATGTGGGTTATAGTTTGCACTTCTTGGATGAAATACCCGGAATTCTTCTGCTTTCTGGGAGTTAGACACCTAATAAAACCAGTTCAAGATTCATGACCACCATAAAATGTGCTAAAAGAGAGAATAACTTGAAATGTCCAGAAATACTTCAAAAATAGAGAGAGAAAAAAAATTGAATCACAAGAAAAAATGTTCGTTATATAGAAAATGCACCTCGCTATGGAGAGGTTATTTCACGAAGAAAATCGAGAAATGTTCTTGGTTCGAGGAAAAAGTTCGCTGTATAGAAAAATTCGCAATTTGGAGGTTCGTTATATGGAGATCGACTGTATACCTAAAAACACAATTTACTTGAGTGCATCTGATACATATACGACATATTACTGATTACACTATGCAAAATTTAAAATTAGAACTTTAGAACATATAAATACAAAGATATTGCGATAAAGATATACTAAACTACTTCGTAGTAAGTAAAACAAGCATTTTTTTTCTTTTAAAAGAAGTAATCATTTTCATTTTTTTCATCTCCTTTAGTAAAAAGGCAGATTGCTAAGAAAATACACCGAGCTTTTTTAAACCTTTCATCTGAGTCAAGATTACGATTATTTAGTTATGAAACTTTTATGAAGGTATTAATTATTCTTTAAATATAGAAATATCTGTAAAATAAAGAAAGAAAGATAAAAAAAAAAAAAAATGTGTAATTTTAACTTTTTTTATGCACCATTTTTCCTTTTAACTTTCAACTCCTGGCCCTCTTCAAGTATTTCTACGAAAGCAAATGCAACCATACCTTTGAAAACAATATGTTTCTCATTAAATTTCAATGTTAATTAAGACATATTTATCTGAAGGAATCGTAAATCCCAAATGTATAGAACTATAAATCAACGGATAAACATTAAAAGGCTTTTGAAGAATTACTTTTCGTATATTTTGGAAAACTTAACCCAATCTTCGTCCATCATTTAAATGCTGTCTTCTAATATTAAGTGCTCTCACTTAAAACTTCTCATCCAAATTATTTATTCTCTTTCATTCCTTACAGCCCCAGAGCTAATTTACATTCACCTTTAAGATCGTAGAGGGTTAATTTGAATACTTTTCACAGCGCATCTAAACAATGAACCTGTAGAGTCATTTAAGAAAACATATGGCCATTACAGTTCTCTCAGAGCCATTGCTCTCAAGTAAAAATATCTCCCAGTGCGTAGACGCCAATGTGCTGCTGCAGAATTAATTTTTGACTTTCGTTTTGAATAGAATTTTCATAATATTGATTTATACTCAAGTTTGAATACACTGAGCCAATTTACATAATAAATTAAGTACAAAATAAAGAACTTTCATATTATCGAGTTGTAGACGTGTACATTACCAGGCATGATATAAGCACAATCCCCCTATCAAAATTGAATTTTTTTCCTAACATTCATCAAGTAACTAAAATTCATTTAACAATGTCACAAAGAAAATGAAAGAAATTAAGTCTGAAGGATTAATAGCTAAAAAAAGGGAACTTTTTGTATATAATGCCCCGAAACATATTTTCCAAGTCCATTTGCGCAAACTCCCTTCTTAGAGGATCTATACTTAACAAAAGAAGCATACCAGCCAAATTTCAAGTCTGTAGAATTCCCAGTCCCGTAAATTTCGTGATGAGTGTGTGAGTGAGTTAATTTTCCATAAAATCATATTTTACCGTACAAGAATGCATCTTTTTTATAGTATATATTTTTTCTCACCCGAATTTGAATGCAAAATTTACATTGATGGGCAATATAACTTTTAAAAGAACAAAGACATTTTTTTTAAAACAATGAGTATAGAGTGTTTAACCCCTTAAGTGTCCCGGACGTGTATACACGTCCTGCCAAAGGAGTACTTTATGTACAGAGATGCTCTGTTTAAAATTAGTCCCACGGCTTTGTAATACAATAACATGGCGCTGACAGTGCTTCTAAAGAATTCATTAATTTCGAAGAAGAGGCGGGGAAGGAATTTGAAATGGTATAATTGATGAACGGTGCAATTCATAGATGAAAAGTTTTATATATATATATATTTTTTTTCATTTGAGTGTGTTTTTTTCTATTCTTCATTTGCTGTAATTTTTGCTTACTGTTTGTAATTGGTGTTTTTTTTAAAAATTTTTGTACGAATGCACTGAATGTGATACTGGTTTATGTGTTCAACCACGTTTCAGGATATATCACAGAACATATAAGTTATAATTTAATTATTTTATATTCTTAGAGATTAAATTTTTTATTTTCATTTTAATATTTTATCCTTTTCTTTCCTTTCTCTTTTGAAGTGAAAGTGAACAATTTTTAGGTGGAAAAACATGCCTTTTTTTCCCTCCCAATACACCACATGGCAACATCCGCCTGTTGGAAAAACGATGACACTAGGAGGTGAATTTTGTAACTTTGAATTTCGTTAAGAGGTTACTGGAACGAAAACAAATAGTACACTAGCAGATTTAATACGAAAGGATTAAAATTATAAATATCGTATTTACTCGAATCTAAACCACACTTTTTTTTCAACAGCATTTACCTTGGAAAAAAAGTGCAGCTTAGATACGAAGGAGAGAAAAAATTATTGGATGCCGGTATTTAGATTAATTACAGGTAAATGTATGTGCTTAAAAGTTTATTATACTGATAAAATAACTTATTCACTTCTTATTAGGTATCATTTTAAATTTATTTTAATTTCGTAAAATTATACATATCTTTCTCTATAAACCATTTTACTTTAGTTTTCCTTTTTCACCGAATTTTGTTGAGAATTTGGAATGCGACTTTGAATCGATGGCGGCTTAGATTCGAATAAATACTGTACACCTTTCTTTGTAGAAATTATTTAACGAAAGAATATATACAAAATTATTATCGAAAAAAAGTAATAAATCATGAACTAAATGTATAGTAAGCAATTGTATCTCAACTTGAAATGAATACTGATAGTTAAAGCAATATGAGTAACTGAAGAAAAATGGATAAAGTAATAGATGAGTGAAAAAAAGCAATGTTTCTTACATACAATTTACTTTTTGTTTTCTTATATTTCACAAACATAACAAAAGATGTAAATACTTTCAGGACTTAATATACCATGCAAAAATAAGTTACATAGATATATACATAAGTGTTCTTAAATTTGTATAATAGTTTAATAAATAAACTAAACTCAATGGCACAACAGCTCATGAGGGCTATTGTACCAATCTCCGCTTTCGTGACTTTGGGCGCTGAGGCTTATGAGCAGATGTTCCGGTCAAATGGCCAGTCAGACGTGAACCCCCAGTGTTTAGTTCCTAAGCAGGTTTGATACTCATTTATCGACCCACTGAAGGAATGAAAAGCTGTGTCTTAAACTTGCTCAGCCAGGGAATACAACCTTGGACATTTGATGAAAAAGCAGGAAGCGCTATCACTTAGCCACTGGGCTTCAATAATTTAATTAGTGAATAATTTTTTGTCCAAGAAATTAATTAATATGCATTTTGACTAATACGATGACACATAAATATTTCTATTTAATAACTAAATAAATTTAATATTAATAAATTTCCTTTTTTAAATAATACGTTAACAGTAAATATCAAGTACAATAATTTCGCGTAGTAATGAATGGAAATTTATTAAAAGGAGTACACATTATTTAAAATAAACATGTGCTTCTCAAACTGTGGGGGTGCCTTCCCCCCAGGAGCCGTGATAACCCTACAAGTAGGATGAAAGCCTATCGAAAAATCGGAAACAAAAAATTATTTAAAAAAAATATATATTAATTTACTAAAAGGAAACAAAACAAAATACATTCTGACATAATTAAAAATAAAATACACATTTACACTGATATAATACACTTATAAATGTATCAGTACTGGACAATGTGTTTCATAATGAATTTAACAATACTATAAGTTAAGAACAAGTTTAAAATAATTACCAGTGACCCTATGGGCATGTCATAAAACTGTGTTTAAAATTTAATACTTATCTTGATAATTTGTGCGGTTTATAATTAAAAGTCGTATTGTAGCTTTACGTCAAAATATATTATTATTGAATTCAATGCATTTATAATTTATGGAGCATGGGATGATGAAAATTATGATCGCGAAAATATGGTCGCAAGTATAGAAAGTTTGAGAAGCAATGATATAAACATATTTTAACAAACATAAAGTGATGAGCACTGACAGATATAAGTTGTAAAGAATTCAGAACGTATAAAAATTTTCTGAAACTCAGTTTGTATTTAATACGTGATGTACAAAACGAGATGTTAAATGATAATTTACTCTATTGAAAGATTCACACAGAAATACATATAATTCTTCAAATAAATAACAATAAATAATAAAACACATGCTTATTTTCTCTTTAAATTCTAATGGCCCTCTTTTGCAACATCTTAAGAATCTTAATTTCAAATAGCAAATAAGTAAGCTCAAATGACCATTATTCGATTAAATTGAGTATGTCAAGTGGAAACTAAAATCCGTTAATTAGAACAGTTTTAGTTGTCATTATCTGCTCTGATTTTCGAAAGGGGTTTTTTAAAAGACAATTGTAACACCACCTGGCGCTTTCTCAAGGGTTTGAAACTTTTTATTTGATAACTGCCGTTGCTAATGACTGTTCTTTACACCATGATAAAGTGAAGTTGAATGTTTATTGTTCTCTTAACAAATCTAACCATGCTATTTCAAAATCATCTCCCAGGGTTTTAAAAATCAGCTACTTCTTATTCTGTAATTGAAATGTGTCATTCGAAGAACAGTGAACATAAATATAATGAACATTTCTGAGTAAAGCATAAAGCTTCAAAGTAATATTTCAATAAATTGCTACATTAATTAATTCTTTGTTTTTAGTCTTTGATTTAATTAATATATATCCAAACTACTATGTATTCATATGCATTTTTATCCTCTGCACACGAGAAGAAAATCGCTAAACACGAAAAATGAACGGGGGAAATGAACAAAATAAGAAAACACCAGCTGCTTAGGGGAAATTTAAGAGGAATGCTTGGAAAAGTTTCTTAATTATTTTACTGTCTTCTGCAGTACCATTGGAAAAATTCGTTGAATTAGATGATGACAATGCGTACACAGCTCCAATTATTGCAGACAAATATATTTTGTAGTTGGTTGAAAGCTCCAAAAATATCATTGATGCAGATTCCGAATACGAAAATGATATGTCTAATGCAGCTCCTATTACGACGCCATCCAAAATGGGGGTACATTATGAAAAGTATGCGTAGTTATTTAGACGTACATTCCAATGCTGAAGTGAATAACAAAATGGAACAATTTGTTCACAATTTGGTTCAGAAAAAGATAATACAAAGAAAAATATCAGATAATTTTCTAGAAATTCAATAAATGTTGTTTTTCAAAAAAAATTAGAAAATTTGAAATCTTTTTTTCCCCACTAGTTTTTGTTAAATGTATTGATATACATGTCAATAAAATAAACTTTAATAAGCTTAGTTTTGTTGGTATATCAGTGTTTCTTAAATTGTGGGACGCACCCCCCCCTCGGGGCGTGATAACTCTATGAGACGGGCACGAGCCTATTGAAAAGTCGAAAACAAAAGATTTTTAGAAATATATTTACTGAAAGTAAACGAACTATAACTTTCTGACATAATAAAAATAAAATACACATTTGCAGTGATATAATACACTTATATAGTACTGGGTGATATATTTTATAATTATCTTACAAAACTAAGTTAGGAACAATTTTAATAATTACCATTGATCCTATGTGCTTGTCATATAAAATTATACAGAAAAATTAACACTTTAATAATTTGTACTGTTTATTATTAATACCTTAACTCCTGATTAAAAGTTACGCAATTTTCTCCCCAATGCAACCGTTTCTCAAGTACGCGGTCTTATGGGATGTATTGAGGAGGGGGGGGCGCACAAGAAAAGGAATAAATATGCAAATTCTCTAAAATAAGTAAATCCTTCACAAACACTACCAAGGTTCTTTTTATTTCATTCCAAAGCCTTCAGAATAATTTTATGGATAGCAGTGCACATAAAAGATCGTACTTTGGAAAGACGTATATATACGTCCGGGGCAATCAATGCTTTGACTGAGCAAGAACTTTACAAACGCCGGTGGCATTTATGAGGTTAAAGTCGTATTGTAGCTTTAGCGTCAAAGTATAGTATTATTGAAATCAATACATTGTTGTATGGAGGAGGGCGCGATGAAAATTATGATTGAATATTGGGTCGCAAATATTGAAAGTTTGAAAAACACTGTGGTACATGTTTTTTTTGCAATACTTTTTAACACAAAAAATATTATTTCAGACCCTTCAGTTTCATGTGAAGTAATTTTCACTGAATATATATGTATAAAACTCTGACTAACCCATTATCGGGTAATAGTGCTTTTAAGTACCACAAGCAACGTATTGTTCCTAAAAAATTCTATTCTGTTATCTTTCAGGCTCATATCTCCGATTTAGAAGAAATTGAAAATGATGCGTGAATTTTTTCTTTACCACATGTTAAGAAATACACTATTAATTTAGCATTAATTTATTTAATAACTATGTGGGGAAAGCTAATCTACATAGCCAATGAACGCAGCCAAGTCGGATAAGCATGGTACAATTTATTGAATCAACATAAACATATATATATGAAACAGCAAAATTAAAATAGTGATAAAACTTACACAGCACGAGCAACACATATATGAAAATAATTAAAGATAAAAAATAGCAGAGTCTGTTTACAATGTGGTGACTCTAATTACAAGTAATAAACGATAGTAATGGCGCCACAACTATATATATTAAATTTTGACTCATTGAATATATTAGTTTTATCCACACTTCTTATAAAATGTTATATCTCAAACAAAACTGCACCAATTAAAATGTAAACATAAGTGAACATAACAGCCTGAGCAACCGGGGCACATATAAAGAGGTAACGAAGTCGGAAGAACGGAAAAAATTCAACCTGCTCTACTGTAAATTGAGAGTATTATGATGAGTTGACAAAAATTAGCGAAAAGTTCATTTTTGTTACCGAGAAGAGGGCAAGATTTCTGTACGATGCGTGAATCTTTCAATTTTTGCAGGTGGCTTAGAGAAAATAACTCTATTAGCTATTGGAACGGTCAGTAAATCTGATTTTATACTTGAGTTCTTTAGGCTCAGAAGCGAAAGAACATACTTCGAAAAATAGAGAACTTAATGAAATGTTTATGGATGTATTGGAATTTCTTTCAGAAGATATGATGAATGAAGCATGCATTGGTTGTTGCAATCTGTTGAAAATAACGGTATTATTTCTTAAGGAGTCTCAGAGGTGTTAAATTTCTCTAGAGGTCTGAAAATATAAACAATTTTCAAACAGGTATAATTCTTTTAAATTTAAATTAAATAATTCGAATCTTTCACACAATTTTTATAAAGGAATGGGACTTCAGAAAAGTATAAAATGTTTAAAATATATAATCATAATTTTAATCATTATAAGCATATGAAAATAAAAAACTTTTCTATAAGAAATATTTTTTAAGTTTTACGTCACATATTATATTTTCTAAAATAGTAGCTTTAATTATTGGCTATAAGTTGATTTATAAACATAAATGTATTCTTATTACACTGTAGCTATTTTTATATAAATAGAATAATAACTTACATATTTTAATAAATAAAAAAATGTATTTTTAAAAAAAATATTTAAAAACTTGCAATATTTTACAAATATTTTGAAATACAGAAGATTTATAAAACTAAAATTAGGTAAGGTTTAAAGAGTATGATGCATTTTATAATTCTGTGTAAAGTTTTATACATCAGAGGCTACTCTATTTTAGAAAATAGATTGCGCAAAGCAAAAATTACATAATATTTATTATACAATTTTCTCATATGTGCTTATGATTTTTAAAATTATTATTATATTTTAAACATTTTATACTTTTCTGAAGCCCCATTCTTTTATCTATAATGTGTAAGAGATTAGAATCATTTAATTTAAATTTAAAAGAATTATACCTGTTTTAAAATTGCTTAAACTTTCAGACCTCTAGAAAAATTTAACACCCCTGTGACCTGGATAAAATTATGTTTTATTATAAAATTTTGCTCTACCATATAAATATTTCTTAACCATTGTTCCCATGGATATCAATTATTGAATGGTTCTATAAGTGTGCGTATGTTTAAATTTTAATTTAGGAAACTTAAACAAAATTTGCTTTTGTTAGAAGTGGATTGTTGGCAAAAAAAAAAAAAAAAAAAAAAAAAAAGAAAAAAAAATGTAATTAGTGAGAGAAATTTTTTAATAATAATGTTTTCCGTTAAATTTTTATATGCTTCTGCGCAAATTAAGAGGATCACGCGCGTTGTATTCTCTATCTAATACAAATAATTTGTTCAGTTTTTAATTATTTACAAACCAATATTATACACTACGTAATTAATATTTAAATAGTACAATACGTTTTTTAAAAAGTTTTATTATACACCATGAATTTTTGAAAACAAAATTAAAATGATTAAACAATAATTAAACTAATTTTCATTTAATCAACTATGAATTAATATTTCTTCTAATTACAATTCAAACAGCTATTGGTTTTAACATAAATGTTAACTCATATGAAATAAACATGTTCTACTTCTACAAATACTAAAGTATAGTTAGTAAAAAATCATTTTCACATAATTTTTACTTCAATACTTTTAAAAGTCATCGTTTCTCAAACTGTGCAGTGTGCCCCCTCCCATTGGGGGAAGTGATAACCCTAAGTGGGAGGTGCGAGCATATCAAAAATCGAAAATAAAAATTTAAGACAATTATCAATTTACTGGAAGGAAAAAAAACAAAAACATTCTGACATAATATAAAATACAATACACATTCACATTTATATATTATACTTATGATATAATATATACTTATCAATACTGCATATTTGATAGTTAATTTATAAATACTCAACTAAAACCTAGTTTAGTAATTACTACCTACTCATATAGGCTTTTCATACATAAAATTTAATACTTATCCTGATAATTGTTACTGTATATAAATATAATGTCGTATAGTAGTTTTACCGTCAAAGGATTATATAATTGTATTCAATACATTATTATTATAAGAAAGTGCGAGGAAAATTATGACTTAAATTGTGTCGCAAATATTGAAAGTTTGAGATGTAATGCTTAAGACACAAAAGAACGAATCCTATTATCTAAACACATTGCAGGACTATATTCCTATATCTTTCAAATGAAGTATACTTCAAATGTATTAATAAACTGACAAGTAATAAAAATTTCATGCAAAATATGATGTATTTAACATATTTCAAATTAAATACTCATTTTTTTTTCTTGTCGTATTGCAAAACAATGTGTATATTTTTTGAAAGGGGGGTGGGGTGATAAATTAACTTATGTTCGAATAAAAAGCAGATGACTTGAAAAATACATTATTACTTGACTTTAAATGTAAACGAAATATTTTTCAATTTTAATTTCTTTAAGTTTGATCTATGTTTAAAACATATTTTGCTTTATAAAAAAAACAAAAATAATTAATCGTTTTTTATTTAATTTTTCTGCTCTCCACTTGCTATTAACTTCCTTCTTACAAAGCAGAAACACCAATCCTATAACATGACTTATTACTTTCCAATGAAACAAAATTAATAAATTTAATACCCAGTGAAAAGAAATTCTAAAAACCGAACACCGATATACCAATAGAATGCTCCCTTCCTTCGAATCGAATTTTGAACGCTCCAAGTTATATCCAATACTTTAAGAGATGTCAAACATCTCAGTACAATAACCTGGAGGGGGAGGAGCATAATAAACTGTCCCACCCAAAAATGATGGCTGGCCATTAAAATTCCAACACTGGAGAATCAGTGAGGAAGGTGAGAAAGCTTCAGTCCAATAACATGGATGAGCCTGACGGATCCGGAAAATTACAACGAATAGCTGAAGGAATTTATCACCCAGGAATTGTAGGGTGTAAAAAGAACGTCTTTCTTCTTCTATCTCCCTGCTATATGTTTTTACGACTGTGTTCCAACGCCATTAATAACGGATCGTAAAATTTTAGAAACGCTTAAATATGCGAAGTAGGTAGAAATTAAAACTGTTGAGTGCTTGTGTACTCAAGAAGCACTTTATGGTATCCAGGTACAGGCAGTTGAAATGTAAAATGGGAATTTATAGATGTGACGATTTCTTACTTTCGCGTCAAAGAAATAAATGTGTGATCCGTAGATTTTAAAGTGGGGAATAGTTACGAAATGGCGTATATATATATATAAATGATTAAGAATATACTTTACATCCACTGTTTCGGTACGCATAAAAAGTACAGAAAATAAATATTCTTTGCTGCATGAAAATATGCAAGTAGTTTTGTTTGAAAATCAATAAGAAATATATAGAGTGGGAGAACTAAAGGAAAACATTTTAATCTATGCGATGTACACCAAACTTTTAGAGTCACAAAGTAGTAAGTCTTAAATAAAATAGATGTTGATAAAGTGTAAGACTCAAAATATAAAATGGGGGGGGGGAGACCCTAATTTACAATGACAATGCTTAAAAGTCAGTATTCTTTGGAACAAAATATTTTAGTTTTAAGCAAGTTAATGATTAAGTCAATTATTATGATTTTAGCAAAGTAAAAAGCATGTCTTCTTCCTTAACGAATGTGCGAAGAATTTTATTAAACCTGAATTATTAAAATTTTTTGGCTAGTGGCGAATTTGTAATAATATTTAGAAAAAAAAAGTCGTTATATTCACCATATAAATATATATCACTCAGAATTAGGGCGGGGTCTGAATTTTTAAGTGCAATTTTTAGGTAAGAGTTACCTCTATCTTGTAATAAATTTAGATATTCCTATCTCAGGGATCGGCAACCTGTGGCTCGCGAGCCACATGCGGCTCTTCGGAGGTGAAGCTGCGGCTCTTTAGTTCCATTCGCAAATATTATTTATCTACATTATTAAAATTCTTAGGTAAACAAATGTATCTATGCGAGTGACTTTGAGACTAGGAGTATCTTCTCACGAACCGCATGATGCAGAAACTGGCCGAAGGTACCAAAAGATTGGGAATGATCAGAGGAATCCCCGTTTTGACCATTTATATTTCGATATTGCAATTAGTTAAAAAGATATTAATTAAACAGCTTAAAACGCATAATGTTTGCCATTTTTTCCCGCCAGGTGGTGAAGCTCCAATTTTTTGACCTTTTCTTTTC
>BMAV01011338.1:274248-287390 GCA_019973955.1 Trichonephila inaurata madagascariensis | reverse complement strand
ACTGATTTTTTTTGTTTTTATCCTTATAACACACTCAAAGAGACAAAGAGTAAATTTGCAACTCCTTTTTTTTTTTCTTTAAGAGAAAAGAAGGTTTTCATCGGAGTTATTCTCTTATTAAAAAATTTGGTTCTGTTGCGAAAAGACGATTGCCTTTGTGTATGTGTGTGTGTGTGAGTGTATATATATCAACTGAAGTGAATTGAGAGCGGAAGGACGGATGCTCCAAGGCAGATTAATACTTGCAACGTTTCAAATAAACGTCGATTTTATTGAAATCGAAGTAAAGACGATAAAAAAACTGATTTTTTTTGTTTTTATCCTTATAACACACTCAAAGAGACAAAAAGGCTTTTTGTGCATAAAGTTGTAATTCGTGTTCGTTGGTTAAGGTATCCGACTGCGTTCGGAACCATGATTTTAAAAAAGCGCATAAATTGATAATTTTCAAAATATTCAGTGTCACTTAGATTAGAATACATGTATAGAATTGTTTTAGGGGCATTTTGACAAAAAAATTTATTTAAATACAATATTTTGGCTAAAAATTAACTTAGAATAATATTTTTTCCAAATGTTCTCCTTTCGTGAAAAATGCTTCTATTATGATAATATTTGGCCTGTATATAGCTCAGACCTCTCTGCAGAGGCTCAACTAAAATGTTTGAAATATATAACTTAGAAGTGGGTTTATCCATATTTTACAACAACAGAGGGGAGCAATTTTAAGAGAAAAACGCCAATAATTATTTCAATAGGTGGTAACTCTTAAAATAATGTGAATTTTTTAAACATTCTAGTTGAGCCTCTGTAGAGAGGTCAGAGCTATATACAGGCCAAATATTATTGTAATAGAAGCTTTTTTCACAAAAGGAGAACATTTGTAAAAAAAGATTATTCTAAGTTAATTTTTGCCAAAATTTGTATTTAAATAATTTTTTTTTTGTCAAAATTTTTTAAAACATTTTTATGCATATATTCTAATCTGAGTGACACTAATAATCATGAGAATTATCCATTTATGCGCTTTTTTAAAATAACGGTTCCGAACGTAGTCGGATACCTTAATGAACCAAAAACATATTTGAATAAGCTATCAATTAAAATATTCGGGTTCTTCTAATGATCCTCTTGGAGAAAATATTCTGTAACTGTGATTTTAGTTTAAAAACCGCTTTCCATAGCGATGATTTTATGCAAATATAACTACTATTTAAGTTCTTGTCTTAGAGTATGTGAATTAATGGTAAAGTGCTGATGATTAAACATATAACCTAAATATTGGTAAAGATAAACAGTGACTGGGTGATCTCAAGTCTTGAGATTAATAGTCGATGGAGAATCCACCAGGATAATAGAAGTAATGGATCTTGGAGCTGATCGAGCTATCGGGCTTTCGAGAAGGATCATACGAGGATCTTCAAATCCAGATAAGTATTTTCGATAATCAGTTATCCGATTACGGGTTGGGATTTCATTTTGCATCCAGAGTTAAGTTATAAAACTGCACATTTCATTAAGTGATAAAGATTACATAAAAAGTAGTTATTTTTATGATCATGTCTGCTTCTTTCTCGAAGCCTCTCATATCCACGACCTTCGGGACTCGACAAATTATTTTTAAGAAAATTGTTCTGATAAAATGTATTAAAAATACACAAAGTAAAGGAATTGTTTTTCCGATTTCATTTCCAGGAGATTAATTTTTTTGCCTTATTGTGAACAACACACACACACAAAACACGATTCGCTTAATTTATGTTGAATATTTCACAAGAAATTTGATAGTTTGAATCAATTAATCATACAAGACTTTAGAATTAGTTCCTTATATAGTTTTATTTCTCTTCCAAATGAGCTGCATAATGGGTCGTGTGTAGCCTAGTGGTTAGAGCATCAGACTCCAGACCGGAGGGCCTGGGTTCGATGTTCGATGCCACCAAATACCCTCCAAGTACACACTGAGTAAGTGCTCGTCAAATCAGTGGGTCCGAAAGTCTTGTGGGCGGTCACAGCAGAAACCATGGGTGATACAAGACCAGATAATTTTTACCTGTATCTAATAAATCCGTTAATTATATTATTTAGACAAAATGTTATTTTATTAATAATTAATTTATTAATTCCTCAATAAAATATGATGGGGAACTTAATATAATGATGTAATGCAACACTTTAAAGTAAGCTTTTTTAAAAACAAAGTAGCAAAAGTAATACTTTTGGGTATATGAAATGTTAATTTTGCAATGTCTCATATACATATAATTTATATTGTCCTTTAACTATATAAAAAGAGCCAGTAAAAAATAAAAATTGAACACAGAAGTAAATAAGCTGGCAAATACATTAAATCAGATTAAAAACTACAAAAGAAAGGGCTAAATCTACGTTCTCTGCGAAAAAAAGGTTATCCTTAAAGAAATAATTAAATATTTCAGAAAGTAAAAATCACTTCATTTTAGCCATAATTTACGATATTAATTATAAAAAAGTTACACAATCAACATATCAATATTTACTTGGTATTTCTTTTTGTGCAAGGTGTTTATATTTATTTTCTTTTAACTAAAACACATTTGTATTTTTCAAAAGTGCTTCTTAAATTATGCTGATTTCCTTAAGTTCAATTCTTCAACCGTTTCATCCTTTAAACTATCTAATTTTACTTTTTATAATCCAATGGTTACTTACTCAGAATTGAAATTAGAGACTCTATGTGCATAACAAGAAATTATTTAAAGTGAAATAAATTTGAATAAAATATTAGTTGCATTAAAAATATTTTATTAAAAAAAAATTGACATGTCATTAATTTCCAATACAGGTTTTATTGCGATTTCACAACACTGTTATTTTAATTACAAAGCAATTTTAACTTGTTTAACTTGTTAATTAGAGGGATAACTCTTAAAAAAAATATCTTTTGTAAATGGCAACGAGTTAAAAAAGAACTGAAATGAGAACCGAAATTGAAACTGAATACGAGAGGAGAAAAACATTGCAATCGTCTTCAATGCGATTAAAAGTATTATAATTTGCAAATAGTATTATGTGTATTTCATTAAAGCAGCAAAAAGCATGAAACTCTTTCATTTCATCAAAATGTGTCGGATAGTTCAACATGTTTTAAAATGATTGGATGATTTTGATATGTTTTAGTTGAAACAACACAAATGCTATCGGGGAAAGTTCACGTTACATAAAGCGATATTTGAGTGATCCAAACGATAATCTGGTTTCAGCCTATTCTGCACATTCCCGAACATTAACGTAAGTTCTCGTTACACTTTGGCCTTTGGAAGTACGAAAGGCGAACCCACAACCCATTAGCTTATTAGTGTCTATTATTCTCTGTTAAGGAAACTACTATAATACTACGTTTTATATAATAGTAATGCATATATTATTGAAAGCATAGCGAGCAACACTAAGCAAGGTATAGTGTACAATAAGCAATATTGTTAAAATAATTTACATATTAAGAATAAAATAGAATTTCCAGATGATTAGTTTAGAAAATAAGAGCAGTTTTAAATTTACAGTGAAATACATTTAAAGCGAAAAAGCTTAAGACGAAATGTCAGTGAACACGAAATGATACAATAGTCCCGCCGAACTGTTGTGTTCTTTTAAAGCATTTTCTTTTCTTAACACGAAACGAAAATTACTTAACATGAAAAAAGGGAGAATGACGAAATTGCAACTAGCCGACATTTATATGGAATGTTTGAGAAAGTTTATGCATATCATGGATCTAAATTGTTAATTAGTACAATTTTACTTTATTGCCTTTAAGAGCTATAAGTACTTCAAAACTTATAAACACTATTAAAATGTGTTATTTTTGTGTTTATTATTTTTAATTTAAAAATTATTATGTTTTATTTATACTGTACAGTTCATCGATTGTTGTTACTAATCTTCCTTCTGTTCAGACGAAGTCAGACCAGATCAGTGAAACCGTCGACTTTAATGAAGTCTGATACTAGAAGTAGATTACCATGGATATCTTCCCAGTCCAGTCCAAGGCAGTCCAAGATGTGCTGAGGTGAAGCCTGTTCCAGTTGGTATTGAGGGCAATAGGAAACCTCTATTGCCTCCAGAAAAAGTGAGACTTTTTAATTGCCCACTGGCAAGTTGGGTCAGACAAGTGTTAGACTGTCTGTCACAAGGAACATATAGAAAGATCTGGTATCTTGCCTTTATATCATTTAAAATTTTTTCTTTATTTTATGCCTTTTACCTAGAGAATAATTCTAAATATGTGAGCTCTGAGGGGGAAAAGGACAGAACGGATTAGTCCCTCCTTTGCAAGAGTGTCAATCAATTAATCAACACGGGACGGGATCCATTGAAAATATACTTTTTGATGGTAGGAGATGAGTTTAACTTTTCGTAGGATAGATACACTGATTTTATTTCCTATATGGGCCTAATATTTGAGGTGTTGAAGTGAACTACGGCTGTCAAATAGAATCCAGAGGCCTTCATAGTTACTTTCGCTCCAGATTTCATCTAGTCCAATGTCGATTGTGATTAATTTGCTGGGAAAAATGAAACAGAAATCGGCTTGTATTGTTTTATAGGGTGCTTTTTTCGAGGTGTTTGAAAATGAGTCCCACTACCTGTCCGTATATCTATGTTGCTGTTATCGGTATAGATTATGATGTCATTTAGAGTAATTTTATTGATGATCTCGAGGGCTAATTGACAAAGAAGGTCAGGAACACAATCTTTCTTAGAAAGTGTGGTAAAGAGGCCTTCACGAAAATCAACATCGGTGAGTTAATCGCAAGTATTAAGATTACAATGAAGATAATGCGTTCTATATTATTAAGAATATTGCAGGTAGAAACTGAGGTGGGGACGTGATTACGCTTAAAACTTCTTATCAGGCTCCCATTAACACCTTAACTGTTGCGTAATTTTGAAGAAAACGATCATAAAAGTGCCTATTTCTTTTATTATAATTATATAAAACTAAATGCAGGATCAATATATGTAACTGTTTTTAAATTTTGGGTAGTTTCTTAGCTTGAAATACAATAATTAATTTTTTAAGAAGAGCCAACATTTAGGGATATTTTGACTGAATGTTGGTTTTCTGGCAAAGGAAAAATTTTTTTGAAAAAAACATGTGTTCTAAGCATTAAAGGAGAATTTTATTACACTTATGTACAATGTGAAAATACACGATAGTAAGTTTTTCTTGTGAGATAAATTTCAAAGCATGATATAAAAAAGCCAACTTCACACGTAACAGTACAGATCCATCATCACTATTCTCAGATTCACTAACTGAACTTTCAAAACAATCAGTTACTTCAGAATCACTCTCAGATCCATTTATAGTTAAAGTAGAATCCGATTCCCTTCCTGACTAACTCCATAATGAATACAATTTTAAAAAATATGTATATTTTATCACAGAACTCAACCCACATGTATTCACGAAAAGCGGAACTAAGTAACAGAGCTAAGGTTACAAAAATATATCGCTAATATATATGTTTAATTGTGCTAACATCTAGTTTAAAATAAAACAACTATCTCTAAACACGTTACTAATAATCTCGTTCTGCCATCTGGTGAGAAATAAACATGATTCTGGGCATAAGAAATAGATAGTTTTAATCTTTTTGGCGCATTATTTTTTAACCATCCAGCCTGGAAATATCATGGGCCCGAGAAATAGAGACGGAAATTTCGCCCCGTGATATTGACTTGAGCGAGAAGCAAGGGGTTAAGTCCATCCTACAATATGGCTCTCCTATCTGTTACTCTGCTTCTGAAACAAACTTGAAAAAATTGGAGAGTGTCCATTTGAGCACCGCCTGCATTAGCACTGGTTTGAAACAAAGAAGTTCTTCAGAGATTGTCCTCTACAAGGCAGATTTGCAACCTCTTTCTAACAAGTAATATAAAAAAAATTTTAAAGTCAATTCCTACTTAGATCAACAAAAATATCATTTTAGCTACTTTTTATTAAATAATTATTGTACAATTAATATAAATATGTATATACATATGACATAATCACAATATTAAGTAGCAATTAATTGTTTATTAATTATCATTAAAGTATCATATTATCATCCAAAACAATCGTGTATAGAAATTTCACTTCAACCAAATACTTTAACACGTGAGAAGAAAACCGTTTCAAGTCTTGACACAAGTCGGCCAAAAGTGTCACTAAGACGCCAAAAATGATACCAATGTAGTTGTGAATGTATTTGTAATTCATTAAAAAATTAGTTTTAATCAATTAAAATTTTTATTAATTATTATTATATTATTGTATTGCCATCCAATATAAATTTCAGTTCAACTGAATGCTTTAATACACGAGAAAAAAACCTTTTCAAGTTTTGACACAAGTCGCCAAAAATGATGCCAAAGTGGTTGTATTTGTAATACTTTAAATAATTAGTTTTTACCAATTAATTTTTATTAATTATTATTATATTATTGTATTGTCATCCAAAATAATTCTGTACATAAAATTTCAGCTCAATTGAGCGCTTTAAAATGTATTTTATTAACGATTGAAAATTCCACCTAGATAAATAAATAAATATATAGAGATTGTTAGCTAATAGTAGGAATTGAAAAAGGGGCTAGTTTAGTCAAATATTTCAACACACTTTTCAACATGGACCAATATTACAAAACTACTAGTTACATTAATAACTAGGCATGCAATCAAAGACTAAAAAAAACAACCCTTTCAGTCAGATTAAACCAATGCAATTTATTACAGTTCATGTCTATATTTCGATTAATGTGATATACATTGTATTAAGTAAGAAAAATGTATATTCTTTTTATTATTTAAAAATTATTTCTTTTTATGTATAAGATACGGTGGGAGGGACTGCTTATGGAACTTGCACAAAATATTTTCGCGATAAATTAAATATTTAAAAAATATATAAATTGAAATAGAAATTACAGGAAAAAAGTTCTAAATAACTTCTGACTGTATTAAAATCCTTTTATTGAAACCCCGCCTACAAATTATTGGCGAATCAGCATTATGAGTGTAAAAGAAACCGTTCAATAAAAAAGTTAGCTTTTTTTTCTCTACCGCCTCATCAGGAGGCAAACTATTTCTTCCCGCCTTGCCGTAAGAAGCGCTTAAGATATCGTCCTGCAAGTCAAGGTGTGAAATCCTTGTTGCATGCCTTTCTATCGAATTTCCAATTAAAAAACTAATTAAAACGTGAAGGAATAATTAACTTTTTAATTTAAAAAAAGCCAGAAAATAAAATTAAAAAAAAATATCCCTTCAAGGAAAAAAAAACCCGATTAATTATGAATAAAGATGGTAGCGAAATGAATTTATTTTCGGAAAGCTTAAGAGAGGAAACAACTCAGCTTTACTTTTTGCTTAGTTGGAAGGAAAGTATCAACATTTAATTCACGCATTCTTTTCGTTTCTTCCATGCGGACTTTATTTTATATTGGAGGCATTCTTCTTAAATTGGGAAAGAGTAAACTTTTAAACGTTCGTTACTCAAGCTTTTCGATGACGTGTTAGTTATACAGTATTGATTGTTTTAAAAAATGTATGTACAGTCGCACCTGTTTTTGTGCGGTCCACATTTATGCGATTTTATTATTGTTAATGGTGTTTTCTAATGGTGGCTCTAGTGTTTTCTAACAATTTTCACATATAAACTTTAAAACGTTCAATTAATTTGTTATAAACAGGTACTCAAGAATGCATGTTCGATTGCTTTTTCTCAACGTGCTAGCTAGTCCGAAATAAATGCATGAGCAAGAACAAGTTATTGAATAACTTAAATCTTAAGAATCAGAAGAATGAATGGCGGTTGGGAATTTGACGAAAGGCCTCAGTTTGATTAAAAAAAGGGTTACAAATGTTACAAATTATAAAATCGAACGACGGGAATATTTTTTTAACATAACAAATAACCGTGTGCCAATTGGATGAGCATTGAAGACTTTTTTAGTGGTGCGGTGTTCGTTCATTCTGATAACGTGAACTGACCATTTAATTCGTTGTATTTTGATGAAACTAACAACGTCATATTATTTATGTGATTGATAGAGCTCTAAATTTGATCTTCTTCACCATATTTTTTTTGAATTCCTCCAAAAATGAATCTTAAAATCTGCCTTTCGTAGATACTTATCATGTGTTCTTATCTGTTCGAGACATGGACCAAGTTTCACATACATAAGTTTTTATACTGATCTTAAAAGAAATTTGATTTCATATATTTTCGTATTCCATTAAGACATCTATTAGCCATAGTAATTCTCTTTTGGATTTCAGTAGTAAACAGGTACAGTTTATGAACAGTTTATAAACTCGACAATGAAGATTAAATTGCTTTCTCTCAACGTGCTTGCTTGTCCGAAATAAATGCATTAGCAAGAACAAGATATTGAATAAGTTGAATCTTTAGACTCAATTCAATCGGAAGTATGAATGACTGTTGGAAATTTGACGAAATGCCTCAGTTTGATTTAAAAAAAAATGGTTACAAATGTTAGAAATTATAAAATCGAACGAAGAGCATACTTTCTTAACACAACAAATATTAAAATTATTATCATACTATACGGATATTTTGCAGGAGAAAAAAAAAAAACTTTTTGAGAAGGCAGACTAGATTTGAGAAGGCAGACTTAGATTCTATGAAACCCCTAAATCAGAATATTTCAGATTACAATTTTGTATGTATAGTCTAAGATTTTACTAAACATTTTTTTTCTGAATTATTATTTCCTTTCATCTCCAGTCCTAGAAAAAAATAATTTATTCGTATTTTTTTGCGAAAACCTACACCAACTTACACGAATTAGACCTAAATGGTTATTACTCAGTCCCCACTATTACGTACGTTTGGAGTATTAGTGTATTTCAAAGTCAAAATATGAGATAAGAAGTTTTTAAAATAACAGTTTTTATCATTCTATTCCTAATCTGTATAGAGTGATTCAAATTTGTAAATTTCAAGACTTAGGTTACAATGTCAGTTTTCAACTTGCAGTCCTGTAGTTGGGGAAGACTTTTTCCAACCAGTTTTAGAAATGCCACCTCAGTAAAAATTGATGATCCATACATTATAGGTAATACGGGAGCACATTTCTAGATAATCACTGCAAATGAATATGTGTTCAAGAAATCATGCATAATAAAGAGAAAATCGTTTGACACGAAGCTGAGGGGACTGAAATATTTTTTTCGTGTTGAAAGAATTTTGTGGTAAAAAATATTGTATTAAAAAGGGAGGGGGCAGAAAACATATATTTAAAAAAATTAAGTTTATAGAGTACATTATATTTACATAGATATGTGTGTATATATGTATGTATTTAACAAAAGTCGATGAAACAAAAAACATTCTAAAGAACTTAGTGAAATTTAGTATAAAAATTTCAAGTTTTTTGAAAAACAAAACATTTATTGAGTTTTTGGAAAATAATCTGATATTTCGCTTTGCATTGTGTCTGTTTTAGCATCAATCTGTCGAGTAAACTGTAAGATGTAGTCCATTTTGTTATTCATTTCATTATTGGAAAATGTGCATTTAAATAACAGCACATACATTTCATAACGTTCCTCATTTAGGGTAGCGTGGGAACATTAGCTGCATTATTCATTTTATACTCATTGTCGGAATCTGCCTCCATGATATTTTTTGAGCTTTAATCAAACTCCAAAGTGTCTTTGTGTGCCATAATGGAGTTATATACTGGAACTGACAAAACTGTAGCATTACGAGTTTGGAAAGCCTTACGAAGGACAGGTAGGTGAATTAAAAGTTATTAGTAATCGGTCCACTAAGATATCCAACAAGTGAGTATCGATATATTGCCATTCAATCAAACATAGACCGAAAACAGACAGTTTCATCACTCAACAACAGCAAATGACAGTTAGACAACGGATGTCCTGATTTAATGTGGCCATACGTTTTCATAAATACTGTCCTGAACGCTGTATACCAGCGTTTCTCAAACTGTGGGGCATGACCCCCTAGGGGGCGAGATAACTCTATGAGGGAGGCATGAGCATGTTGAATAATCGAAAACAAAAGATTATTTTTTTAAAAAAATTATTAATTTACTGAAAGTAAACAAACAAAAAATACATTCTGAGGTAATAAAAAATAAAATGCACATTTACACTGACATAATAAACCTATAAATGTATCAGTGTTGCACAATGTATTTTACAATTAATTTAACAGTTCCAAGTTAAGAACTCGTTGAATAATTACCAATGACCCCACGGGCTTGCCATATATAAAATTATATACAAAAAATAACATTTATCTTGATAAGTTGTACGGTTTATAATTACTCCCTTTACTGCCGATTTAAAGTTACTCGATTCTTTCCCCAATGTCAGCGTTTTCCGAATAGGCACGAGTATGTGACGTATTGTGGAGGGGGGCGGTGGAAGAAAAAGAATAAATGAGCTAATCCTCTGAAATAAAGAAAATACTTCCCATACACTTTCAATGCCCTTTTTTGTTACATTCTACAGCCTTCAGAATAATTTTATGGATGACAGTGGACAGAAAAGATAATATTTCGGAATGACGCATATATACGTCAGGGGTAATTAACATTTGGCTGAGCGGGACGTTTATGTACGACAATGACACTTAAGAAATTAATGTCGTAATGTGATTTTGCTTCAAAGTACAGTATTATTGAATTCAAAACATTTTTATTTTATAGAGGAGGGCGATGAAAACTATGATTAAATTTGGGGTTGCAAACATTGAAAGCTGGAGAAGCACTTCTGTATACTATTGATAACAGAGATGTAATGAACACAAAGATTGTAGGTCTCATCAATGTATTCATGTCCTATGCATCGATAAGGATCTTACAATTGGCCAAATGCCACTTAGTGCCATTTCATATGTCAAATGGTAAAACATGATTTCATTCCACTAAAAAGGGAAAAGATCGATAAGGTTTGATGATGACTACCTGAGATCGTTGCTGTGATGAAGTTAACCCCTCCTTATGTCTCCTACGTGAGATTTTTATATGGGTCATTGATTGAGAATATGCCACATTGCCCAATAACAAAATCCTGTACGGTTCAAGAGCTTATAGAGGCTAAAGTGCAGAACAGGGAGCCCTCTTTGGATTTGACGATTTTTATTTAGATATCATGGTGAGATAACAAAATCATTCTAGCAGACTGTATGATTTGAGACCCATTGATTTTTGATATGTGGCCTTATGCAGATAAGGTTACGTGTTCTATTTAATTAATAGTTATTAGTTATTTTGTCCGTGAAGGATTTTTTAAAATTTTTATGTGCAATTTGTAACGAATACATTTTTCTTGTTTTTGTTTGGCCCTTCGAGTTATCCTGATAAGTATGTCGGAAATGTTTGATTTGCGTTTTTTTTATTCTTTGCTTATTTATTATTATTTATTTATTTATTTATTATTATTATTATCAGTATTATTTGGAACGAATCAGGAAATATTGTGTAATGGAACTGTGCATGCATAATGGATTGATTGCGGCAAATGCTTAATGTTCTGTTTGTAAGAAAGCTATGCGCTTTGATTAAAAATGATTCGAATGATGAATAGATTTGGGAATCCTAAAATAATGGAATGAATACGCATAGTATAAAAAGATCTGTAAGGAGGAATGGCTGGTTCGAAGAAAGTAAGCAGAGTATGCTTGAGATTCTAACATTGACGAATATGTGGTGTGAAAGTCAAACTATGATCATCTCTTTCGAACTTATTGTTCCAAGAAAACAGTCATGAATTGAATAAGTTTTTGCATAGAGGTATATTTGAAAATGTGTATGAAATAAATTTACCCTCCTTTAGAAGAACTTTCCAGAGCTCAGGTAAGCCGTTTTCTTTAATATTCTGATTTACAATTTGAATTTTTTTCTGATTTACAAATATATACATATATATAGTTTTTATTTTTATGCATTACTTATAGCTTTGCAAATACGCCTATAGCTAAATTAAATTGCTTGGCTACCGGAATCGGTGGCCAAAAAAATAACATAGCCAAGGGACTCCATTTTCTACACTTTAACCCTTCTAGAAAGTAAAGATTTCTATAACATGGATTGAACAGCATGCTCCCCAATTTAAATGACAACAAACATGTGTGGGATGCTTTAAGGAGACGTCTTGAGGTAAAATATAGTATTTTAGAGAACACCAGACAATTGACACAGATGCACATTGAAGAATTACTCTTAATTCAGAATTGTTGGCTAATCTAGAGGCATTGAGTATAAACAATCAGAATACCTAAATAATTACAGTTAGAAGAGCTTTCATTTCTTATTAAGAGACATTGGTTTGACTAGACAAAATTTAGTAACAGTATCATTCCCTTAATCAAGCTTTTATTGTATTTCATTTTTTACAGCATGCATCCGATCCATTTTTTTCTTTTATGATGCCTCTATTGTTTAAATATTGTATTGCTATTCTGCAATATGAAACCATCTCTACCAGTTGGTGTTTTGCAGAACTATGGCAACATTAGAAAAATTACTTAGCTTTTCTACTCGAGTGTATTCGAAAAATGTGCGTTAAAAAACAATAGAAATATTTCTAAACATGAGAAATACTTCATTAAAATAATATTTCAGATAGTAAAAAATATATATATGAGAGATAATGCAATCAAAATATATCCGCAAATATATTTTTTAAATGATTGCACATGAAGAAAATAATTTTTTTTCCGAAGGGGCTGCATTTTAGCCATTACAAACACGGCAAGTCCCCAAATGTGGGAGCCTTTTAATGGTGGCACCATCTAGTGGAGGTCTCTCTAAAACAAATTTGGATGCTCGAATTAATTTTAATTCAAGCTCTCGTCGTATGCCAACTTTTTGCCGTGATTTAATTTTGCCACGAATACCACAGCCAAATTGAAACATAAGGGATCAATTTCATATAATCATGCTCTGCGTGTCTACGATTGTCGCATCCAGAAAATCTATCGACTAAAACCGGGGTTGAATCCGCAACTTCATGCTACCTCTGAGCCACTGGAGCTGACTGATGGAAATATAACTCTTAAATTAAAAAATAGCTTTCCATTTTTAAAATGTTAAAGATTTATAAAACTATATATAATGCTATG
>BMAV01011338.1:263807-274238 GCA_019973955.1 Trichonephila inaurata madagascariensis | reverse complement strand
CCATTTTTAAAATGTTAAAGATTTATAAAACTATATATAATGCTATGGTGGTTTCTAAAACTCAGTTACAATGTTGGTCATTACAATTTTTTTTTACCAACATTTCAATAGAATTTTGAAAAATAACATGACAATATATTTGAATTTGAAGCCCTGAATAAATCCTTTTAGTCTATATAAGTGCTTAAATTGTCAAAACAGTCGAAAATTAAATCCTTCCTTTCTCAAATTTTTAAATATAACTTTCAAAAGAGAACTTAATATATACGAATAATTACAAAAATGTATTCCTGTATTATTAACTATATTTTGAAATTATCACAAAATACAGCATTCTATAAAGAGAAAAAATTTAAACTTATTCTTAATGATTTTTATTTTTAATTAATTTATGAGAAATTTTGAGCGTGCATTTTCGTCTCTTCACACTTTTGCTTAAAGATTTGATGAGAGTTATTTTCACATAAAGCATCAAGCTGTGCCCATATTGATAAGAGACTTATCCGTATTAATTTGATTACCATGCATTACGAGTCCTCGGGGGTTCTTAATACCTATCATTAAACGAGGACAACGAATGAAGCCTGTAGGACTTTACAGTTCCACTCTGAATCTTTGTTAAGAATCGTTGCTAGTGCTGCAGCGATAGTTAATGGCAACTTCATGAGGACTTGGATAAATATTAATTTAAAGATGGCATTAAATGAGATATCTTTGTTTCATACAAAATGTGTAAATCAAAGAAACTCTTAGTTTTATTAAATTAAAAAAAAAAACGTCAATGTGAAGAGACAATGGGTTCAATTCTTGAAGATCACATGATAAGGACAAACACTTGTTCTTTATTGAATTCAAAATAGGCATCAAAAAAATTGTATTTGTTGCTCTATTTGTAAGACTTGGAAAAAATTTCAAATTTTATAATTGGGTAAAACTTTTCAAGTGTTATAAAAATTAAGTTTCTTCAAAAGAATTTAAAACTAAAAAAAAATCTTATTTTATGCATGCAGTTTTAAACAAAATTCATTTTATCTATCTATGTGCATTATTATTGTTCACAAATTGGTATTTTTCAAAAAGAAAGTTTTTGAAAAGATCAAAAATTGGCAACAACGAAGCACATGAACTGATTAGTTCGAAACACATGTGACGCTTTTATCGTGTGACTATGACGTCACATGATATTTTGAACTGATTGGCTAAAAATACGAGGTTATCATTATCATGTGACTAATGACGTCACACGAATTGAGCCCAGTTTGTACTTTTCCGTTTCGCCGGTGCAAATTTCGCCAAGCAGGTCTTATTGGCGACAATGCACAATACACGCATAAGCAAATGTTAATAAACATTACTTCTCATTGGTTTTTCATCCATTTCTGATGTATCATGAAAAAGATGATACAGACGAGAAAAGACCATGAATTAAAATGTGGCGGGGCAAGGTTATCAGCGTGAATATTCCGTTTGGGTCGGCTGTATCACTTTTGGCGGCGACTTGATCGCTTTCGTCGGCGAAACGGAAAAGTACCTGGCAATTACTTACTGGTTACTTACTGCCTTACTTATTAAGATGTTCCAGCACATTAATTTTTGAAAAATTAATAATTTTCACTTTGTTATACTTTCTATAAGTTCAAACATTTCTGTTTAAAATGATATATGATATAAAGAAATATGATAATTAGAAGTATTTTTTTAAAAATTTTTAAAATGAAGCTATTCCCTAACACGCATCAAATGACCTTTGCAAAGATCACCTGTGTTTCCTCTTGTATAAGTTTCTGATGGGCGCGAATCCTTTTGATGTTCAAGTGGAAAAAATTAGAGTGTATTGGGCTTATCCAAAAGTGTATGGGTACACGTCTTTTGGATATTAAAAGCGAAACAAGGAAAAAAAGTTAAGTGATAGAAAAAGTCTAAGTGGTTGTAGCTGACTCACCGACATTTTAATACAAAAAATTCAAAGATGTTATAAGATGGCTATTAGAAATAATATCAATGATCAACACAACATAAAAACTGCTGTTTCGTGTGTGTGTGTGTGTTTTATCTTCCGTCTTCAAACGAGAACCCTCACCACGGACTGTGTCCTGCGGCAGTAAATGCCTGGTGCAAATTTGAAAAGGCAGAAGCTGAATGTAACGAAAGGCACTATGATGATAAGCATGCACACATAACATATACCATAATGAATTAAATGAATGCAATTTTTAGAGATATAGGTGATCCTATGTTATTAAGAAAATGTTTACATGGAAAGACTCAGATCCAAATGAGTCAGTTAATAACACCATATGGTCATTGTTTCCAAGATCTACATTTGCGGGAATAAAAACTCTAAAATTAGGAGTAAAAATGGCTACCGCACAGTTCAGTATGAGTCATGTAGCAGAATTAATGAGCTTAAATCATTATGATATTGAACTAAGTTATAAATGCGTGCCATGCTTCCAAAAACTAGATACAAGTAGGATTCGTGTAGCCCAACGAAAGCTTCTTGAGATTAAAAAAATAAAAAATGAAAAATTGCTAAAAATAATGAAAAAAAAAAGAAATTTTAGAAGAGCTTTTCGTAGACGCAAAGGGTAAATAAAATACTTCATATGCTTCCGAAAAGTACTAAAAAAAGTAAATGCTCAAAAAATTACAAATTTTTACTTTAAAACCGATTTTCTCAAAATGTAAGTAATATTTTTCACTTTATGTACTTTTTCTCAAAAACTACTTATCATATAATACTCCAATTTTCAGTGAACAGACTTTTAATATGTTTACAGATTTTAATGGAGTTATGTAGATATATATATATACATCATACTTCTTTAAATTTAAATTTTATGCCTAAATTTTAGAAAAATTATTGGAAATTTTTTAAAAAATGTATTTAATTTTTCATAAAAAGACAAAACCCTTCATTAAAGTGTTATTGATAGTGCACAAAAGCAACTGCAAAAATTTTATCTATAGAAGTAAGATGTTTCTGAGTAAAATATACATAAATTTACACAATTTAACATAGGCTTCTATAGACGTGCTGGACCCCCTTAAATTAAATGGGCTATTTCTTCACAGTTAAATTGAGCCTGTGTAAATTCAGTCAACTAACGGTAAAGTAAGAAAGTGTGTTATCAAAGTATATATTATTATATTCAAAATTTAATGCTGAAATAAACAATACTGTTTTTAATACCCAGCTTTAATTAATCCTTTCTATGTCATTGAAAATGCTCAATTTTTTAATGAGTTGATTGGAAAAATACCCAAATAAAACCAAAATAAAATAAAAATAACCAAAACAATTTGTTTTTACTTAAAAATACATACGTATAAGATTTGGATGTAAACCTTTGCACAAAATATTTAACATAATTATAAATCCTAAGTAATAATACAGTTTAAAATATAGAAAGTTTCGCGCATTAATTTAAATATAAATTAACATTCTGTAATTATTTCTTTAAGAAACTCCAATTCATCAGTTTCAATACAAGCACAAGTATATATCCTACATGAGTACATAACTTTAATATTATTAAATACATAATGTGCTCATTTAATACATTCTTAACTATAGAAGATTTACAATCATTTTAGAATGCAGCACAAAACAATTGTTGTTTGAATAACGCCCACATACTGAAAAGTTACTGTTTAACTAAATTATTTCGATTCATTAAATTCATTCATTCAATATAACAATGTGGTATAGAGATTAGATTTCACAAGATGTTATCCTACATTTCATTCTGAATCATTTGTTGAGTCTATAAAATATATTCTTTAAAAAAATTTAGAAGTAGAAATTTTGCATACCTTAGAGACAAAATTATTTTATCTAGTTATATATAGTTTCCTTTACATTCGGTTTTCTTTTTTCTTTTTTGAAATGAATGTGGAAAATTTCTTGATAATTTTACGGAAAATTTTTGAATTCATTCACTTTTTCAGCAGAATGTAACAGATTTATTTAAAGGCTGTGTTCCACACAGAGCGCTTTAAAAATAAGTCTTTTACAAGTGTGTTATGCACATGAAATATATATATACTGCTGGCCACCGTAAATGCAACACCAAGAAAGAAGAGATGGAAAAACAAAATTTATTTTGTAGATAACATGTTGACCAAGTATCAAATGATTAAATTTATTGAATTCTGTGAAGTGTACTTCCATCCAGAATCAGTAGCCCTAGTAGCCGTCATTGTTGGAGATCACCGCTGCTACACGCCTCGGCATTGATTCAAAGAGACTTTGGATGTGTTCTTGGGGTAAAGCAGACCAAGCAGCTTCCACACGTTGCCAAATTTGATCTGGTGGGGCAGCTGGGGGTGTAATCTGGGTCAATCGTTGAGCAACCATGGATCACATATTTTCTATCGGTGGAAGTTCCGGTGAGCGAGCTGGTCAGGAAAGCAATTCAATCTGTTGATTGACGAAGAACCTTTGGACAATGCGTGTCACGTGTGGTCGCGCATTATCCTGTTGAAATATGGCTGTGGCCAAGCCCTGAAGGTAAGGAGGAACAACTGGCCCCAACACCTCGGACATGTAGTGCTGGCTGTTTAAAGTACTGGCAATGAGTACTATAGAAATGCGAGAGTGATATCCAATACCGCCCCATACCATAATACCCGATGCAGGACCAGTGTGGTGGTGAACAATGCAGCTGTTCAGCATCCTCTCTCCACGGTGTCTCCAGAATCGAATCCGACCATCGTAGTGTTGCAGACAAATACGTGACTCGTCTGTAAAGACAACTTCATTCCATTCTGCCACCCATATCCTTCTTTCATCGCACCGTTGGCGGTGGAGACGTCTGTGGTTCTGCGTCAAGGGTAGACCAAGCGATGGACGTCTTGCGGACAGACCACTCTGCTGTAAACGGCGTCGAACTGTACTCGCAGACACTGAATGATGCGTTACAGACTCAATGTGCTGTGCTATGGTTCGTGATGTGACTGAGTGATCCATCACTGCCATGCGCACAATTTACCTTTCCTCACGTTAAGTGGTGCACTGAGGTAGATGTGATCAACCACGTCGGTCCGTCGTACCCTCCTGTATCCAACGGTCACATATCCGCATTACAGTTGTTTGGTTTTGACCAACACGACTACCGATTTTCCTGAAAGATAATCCACAATCTCCATAGGCCACTATCCTTCCTCTGTCGAACTCGGATAGTTGATCAAAAGCTGATCGCAGTTTTCTACGAGACATAACTGATCATTTTTTGAAACAACCACAAAAAACACAATTGTCGAACTTGAAATCGTCGAAATCTCCAAGCCTTAAATAGCGCTTTGAGGTTGCGCCACAGACGCGCGTGATGTGTGTCTGCTCTGAAATTCGAATCATTTGCATATCTCACCTCCGCTAATGCATGTTGTAAATTTCATGTTATTTGCATGCTTCCTTCAGGGTGTTGCATTTACGGTGGCAAGCAGTGTATATGACATATTTCGAGCCAGAATTAGTCTTCAGTTTTAAAAAAAAAATTACTTGATAAAAACTATGCAAGTTCTGAAGCTGAGAGAAATAAAAAGAACGCCAAAATGAAATATAAGTGTTTTACCACATAAACCAGATGTGAGAAGTACCTCTTATTTTATGAGTGTGTTTGAAAGTTAATGCTGACATATAGAGCTATTAAATATAATGATCTGGAATCAGAAATGTTTAGTGGTTAGGCCATATGTTTCGGAGAAATAATTGGGTGATTAATTTACTACCTGAAGATGTAATGAAAAATAAAAGTTAAGTGCTATATAGGGAATTTAATTTTACAACTAATTTAATTACCCTTACATATATAAATGTAATTATTCTTTTAAATAATTTAAATTCTCTGCTCCAGTCCTTCAGGATAATTGTTTAATTATTTTAACTTGCCTGCTCACATGGTCAGAAATTTAATCTTAATCGAATAGTTGGATTACATCAGAAACTCGTTCCCGCCAATTTCTGATCAATCGTGGATTCTGTTATGAAGGAGTCAAGCGACCTTCACAGCCAGTATAAAAAGCAAAACTTTGTACTCATTATCTTTGTTCTCTTTGTCTTCAACTTGTAATCGTCACCGTTTGCTTTTCGCTATGTCGCTTGTGTCTCTTTACGTGTTCCTACCAAATAACTGTGAAATACAAATGTAATTGTCTATCTACATTATGTGTGCTTAAATAAACAAGTTGAAAATTAATTCTGAAGATGTTTTCTGAAACCAGACATGACAGCGATATATATATATATATATATATATATATATATATCAGCGACTTAGGGCACTGAAGTAGGGTTAAAATTGCTTGTTGGGATTCCCACCTTCAGAATTCCCGTTCTGCAGAATTGAAGCATCGAAAAATTAATAAATACCTGTATACTAAATAATTGTTCATTGTTTATTTACAAACAATGCTAATAAAAATGCTAATTTAATTCGGGGTTATATAAATAAATTTAATTTCGTTTTCCAGTAAGGATCTGTATAATTATACAGAAGAATTATATTAATAAATTTCTTAAGTTGAGATAATTAACAAAAATGTTTCTTTCCGTTTAAAGTGGGAAATTTTAATTTGATTTTATTTAAAAGTGCTTAAATTATTTCTGCAAAAATCTGAATTCCTGATATGGCTTATATAAACATAAAACATGAACATTTTTTTCATTTAAGCCTAAGTTAAAATATAAGAAATAGTCGATGCTGAATGTAAATACCTGAATAAATCTAATACAAAAGTATTATTTGTAGTCCTCATCAGGTTAATGTGAATATTTTTTCCCCATCAATAAATAGCAATTTAGTATTACTTTGGTCATTGTGACAGAGAAAAAAATAAGAATACAAAAGTGCACGTTTTTCTGAAATTAATCAAGTCTAATCAATGGTGCCATTTTTTTTTTCTTTTTGGAAGAGTGGACTGTCTCGTCGTCTGTGACTCTAAGGCACTTGTTATCGGAAATAACTCACGTCCTTTTTCGTTATTATATGGCCTATTAAGAAGAAAGAAATTAATGATTTTTCCTCTTCTCATCCATTCGTCCAAACTTCTTTCAAAAACAAACATAGAATTCTACTGAACAATTTTATTTCTTACTCTTGTATATATGCAATTTTGGGGGATGTTTTTATGTATAGTTTTTTCAAATATTAATAGGATGAAGGGCCTATAATTCTAAGAAAATAACAATTAAAAAAAATTAAAAAATACGATTTTATATAGTGAATTGAACTAAAAAGTAAAAAAAAAAAAATCTTAATGTAAGAATAAAATGATTAACGAGAAAATTAATGTCATTGTGGTAAAAGTGTGGGGTGCTTTGTAATACATTTTCACGCTAACTCAGTATTTCGGAATAGAAATAGTAAGAAATAATAACAATTAATATATAGCATCCCATGCTTTTACCCCAATGACATTAATTTTCTCGTTAATCATTTAATTCTTATATTAAGAATTATTATTATTTTTTTACTCTTTAGTTCGATTCACTATAAAAGTGTGTTTTTTAGTTTTTTTTAAACTACAATTTATTTTTCATTTTTTTAGTTCAATCTACAATAAAAGCTTGTTTTTTTTAGTTTTTAAAACTATCATTTATTCTTTGTTGAGTTTATCCTTAAGTTTGAAATTTTAAGCCAGAATTATGTTGCAACTAGGATTAGTCTTGCTCTTCAATGGATATTAATTAATGGGTCGTACGATTATATATTTTCTCCATTTACGGTGTCTCGGATGTGTGATTATATTTCAAATATCATTATATTTCAAAGATTTCGCATCTACAGTTACAGGTCAAACTAATAAAAGTGTGTTAAGAAGAAATATTAAATGTCAATCATATTATCACCTTTTAAACATATTGCTATATCGTTAATTCATATCATCACTTCTAAATGTATTGCTTTATCAAAATTAAAAAAATATTTAGCAGTTAGAACATAAATTTATCACCTCTTAAATTTATTACTATAATGTTAATTCGTATCATCACTTCTAAAAGTATTGCTTTATCAATTTTTTTTTTTAAAAAAAATTTTTAGCAGTTAGAACAAAAATTATTTTTTATCACATGTATGAGTCATTTTTTTATTTCCATTTTCCGAAAAACTAGACATATTTTGGTAAGAAATTGCTGACGCATCCACCCTACCCTTTCTCACATAAAGAAAACTCTTTTTTTTATGTTTTATTTGTATTAACCCCAAGCCTCTTCGCAGTTTTAGAGTTGCATCTTAACCTTTCAGTCACTTAATCTGGAATTAGTCGCCAAAGCTGGAAATGGCATATGGAATTAGTCGCCAAATCTGAAAATAGTTTATGCAATAAGTCATCAAATCTGGAAGTGGTGTACGGAATTAGTCACCAAATCTATAATCGTATTCCTAATTATCCTGATCAAGACAATGGAACAAATATATATAATTATTAAATTGTCATCGGTCCTTGACAAGTGTGCAAAATTTCGAATTAATCTGACCTTTTAAAGGGAGTAAAAATTGAGTTCAATGATTTCCGTTACATACAAGTGAAACTTATAATAATTATAAATTTCTTGGTCTCTTTTTAGATATAAACATTGTTCCGTCAAAAAAACAACAACAACCAACCTATGAAAGTTAATTGACTACGTTCGAAACCACGATATTAAAAAAGCAGAAAGCCTTTTCGACATTTAGTGTCAGTTGAATTGGAATATGCCAGCGTTTCTCAAGGTGTGGGGTGCGCCTTCCTTGGGGGGGGGGCGCTCCTCTAGAGGGCGTGATAACCCTACGCAGGGGGCTCAAACATATCGAAATTTAAAAATAAATATTTAAAATATTTATCAAATTTTATTGAAAGAAAGCAAAACCAAATACATTCTGACATTATAAAAAGTAAAATATATCTTCACACTGATATAAGATACTTATTTTACAGTACAGCAAAAAGCATTTGATATTAATTTATCAATACTAAATTAAAAACAAGTTTAGTAATTACTAGTGACTTACATGAGATTGTCATATATATAATTTTACACAAAATATACTTATCTTGATAATGTGTGCATTTATAAGTAAAGTCACAGTGTAGTTTTATCATCGAAGTACATTAATATGGCATTCAATGCATGGTTGTTGTACGAGGTGGGTAGGGGTGCGATGAAAATTATGTCTGAAAATTGCATCGCAAATATTTAAAGTTTGAGAAGCACTGGAGTATTCGTATGAAATTGTTTTAAGAAAGTTATTAAAAAATTATTATTATAAATTATTAAAGAGTAGGACATATATTCACACACAAAACATCTTCCTTTTATATAAAATAATTCTATAACATTAAAAGTTTGGCTGCGTACAGCAAAGACTCCTACACAGAGCCCGAACCAGGATTTTTGAAAAATTCATATTATTTTCAGTTTTACAATCAATTGAAGTAACTCTTATTGATTGTAGCTCTCCCAATATAATTCCCATTAGAAGTTTTTACTCTTTGAGAAATGTGTGTGTGTGGATAAAAAAATAGCAATAGTCATACTATTTTTTTCAGCAATATTCACACAACTATGTTTTATTTTGGATCGTCACTGTTATTTGTCAAACTTTAAACGATTATACTCAAATATATTTAGGCTTGTGTCTTTTTTAAAAATTTATGTAATTAATAAAATTAATATAATATTTTAAAGTAGGATTTCACATAATGAAATGCATAATTTTTTACAAAATAAATATTTACAAAAAAGTATATTTTTTAACAGGTATTTGCTATTTATATTAAAATCTACTTTCTTTAAAGTAAACAGTAGCATAACATATTACTTAGGGTAAAAATATTTGCTAGTTTTCTAAAAATATCGAAAATGGAAGGCATGGCGTGTTTACAGTTTCATATCTTTCAAAAGAGAAAGGGAACGTAAAACTATATGTTTTTGAAAAACTTGACATCACTTTTTTTTTGACAGAAATGTTCGATACATTAGATGAAAAAAGTCTAACACTTATAATAAAAAGAATCAAGGAAACATGGAAAAATATTATTCTTTGTAGTTTTACCAGGTTGCTGAAAAGATTTTCTCGAAAAATTTTAACACATTGTATTCAAAATACAGTGTATCTTGAAATCCGTTTTCTGTTTTCCTTTTCCATAGAATATTTTCTTTCCATAACTTAGTAAGAATCATGTATCATGACCGAAATTAATGTTGTTGTTAATTTTTTTTCATTTTCAAAGTCGATTTTATCAACATCCGATATTATTTCAAGATGGGTTTTTTTCATGTTCTAAAATTATTTTGTATTTCAATATCCTGTTATGAAAATTTCAATACGAATTGAAGATTTGTACAGCAGTCAAATGTTTTTGCTTATGGTTTATTATTTTATAATATTTCAGTTTTTTTTTCAAACTCAAGGTTTTACAATTCAACAAGGAAATACAAAAAAA
>BMAV01011338.1:216433-252154 GCA_019973955.1 Trichonephila inaurata madagascariensis | reverse complement strand
CTTAGCTTCCTTGTATCATATGTCAGTAAACAATTACGTATTGTTTTAATTATGTACTTACCATGTATTAGTACTACAATATTTTCTTTTATTTCTAAGGGCCATGTTTTGTCTTTTTAACAACTTGCAGGGGAAAAATGTTGCTTTTTTATAATACATTTATTGTTATATAATAGCCAGTGACTTCCTTTTGAGTATTTTTATTGTCTATAACTTTGTTTACCAAAATCTAAAAGATAGGAGCCTCAGCATTTTTTTCCATATTCGGGAGTATAAAAGATGTTTGTAAGGCATTCAAGTATAAATCTAATTATTTTAAATTATTCACATGCATAAGTACAAAATTTTCCTTAGTTTTAATATAATAAATTACTTAGTTCACACAGCAAAAATGTTGCTAAATTTTATTTCTCTTGGAATATCTTAAGTAAAGTTTTATATCTAAGTTTTTTTGTTTTTTTTTAATCTTAAGAATAGGCACAATCTTGGAAAATTAATTTTTATTTTCTTCTCCACTAATTTCCTCTAATTATGGTAACATCTCTAATATTTGTTTTCATAACTCAGAAGAAACCCGTGCAGAAATAATTAATGATATGCTATAGTAACACACGCTTCTAGGAGTCAAATGTACAAAGTAATACTATAGATAAAACTAAAATTCACACTTTTAACTGAAATAAAATTTTATACAGATCATTAAAAAACAATTTTATTTTGTTATGAACTGTGATAATTTTTATTTCAGTTAAAAGTGTGAATTTTAGTTTTATCTATAGTATTACTTTGTAGATTTAGTTACTGGATATTTTCATATTTATATATTATTTCTGAAAACATTAAATAAATTGTTCTAATAGATTAGCAGTACTAGTAATGGAAAAAAAAAGGTCTGTCTATGTTAAATTTTTCAGCAAGACTATATCTTCTTTGAAGTGTCTCTGTATTTTTGAAAAACACGTATTGTTTCTATATAAATAAGATTTACTGCGCAATGTGTGTATTACTTTAAATTTTATTCTTATACGTTGTTTATGATAAATTATTTAAAAAAAATTCTTTATTCAGACTGCAGTTGTGTTACATTTGTATTATAATAACGTACTATTGATTTTATTTATATATTATTGCTATAATATTTTTTAGGAAAAAAAAAGGCTTAAACATCAGAAATAGGCTCAAATACAATAAAACAACTGCTTCTTAAATTATATTTAAAGATTTAAAAGCAAAAGAAAAAAACCTGCTTATGCTTATTGATTAAGTAGGAAACGCGTTGTACTTCAAGCTAGTACGAATATATTCTGATAAATCAAAAACATTTCTTCTTTTGTACAGAAAACAGGAAACATTAAAAGTAAACCACTATGTTTCGGATAAAACTCAGATATTTTTCGGAGAAACAACTTTTTACATTATTAATAAAATATGAAAATTTCCTCACAAAAAAAATCTATTATATGCAATCAATATCAAATCCCTTAAACTATTAAATTTTTAAAACATCTAATATGTTCATCACAATTGTTTCGGCTGGAAAAGATTTCAATATGAACTTTGTATGACAAAAAAATGCTATGATTAAAAAACAAAAAATGAGGGAAGTAATTTTTAATTCTTTAGTTGCTTATTTAAAATTATAATTAATAAAACTCTAATGTAAAAGTTAAATTAGAAAAAAAAATTCTGAAATATATATAATCACATTTAATGTCATAATGACTGTATGCAATACATTTTGAATACTAATTGGCTAGACTTGATTTAATGTATATCTACATTTTTCTTTCTGCGAGAGAATTTTAAAAGATAAAGAACAAAACTTAGATATCACATATAAAAAACATATTTGTATGCAATAATTGTAAGTGCAACTGCAAAATTCCTTCAGTTATTTTAATGAATTATTTTAATATGTTTTCCAATTTCCGCTTCAATAATAAATATAAGAATATTTTCAAAAATTTTTCCTCAACTGAATTAAAAATTCCCTATCAATAATTCAATTACCTTATCTTATATGGGATTAGAGTATCTTTCAGTTTAATAATTAGTTATCGTGCTTATATAATTGACGGGTTATTTATAATAATCTGGTTAAACATAAGTTACGTATATGCCCCATCGATTTGATATTGAGGGCTGACAATTAATAAAAAAAAAGCTTACTTTCATCTTGAATATCCTACGGTATATCTCAATTTCGCTTAGTTCAGATAATTAGATTATTTGAACAGATACACATTTGAGTATTTGTAATTGGAGGATATAGAGACAAATCTTTGAAAATATTTAATACAATGTAAGGATTGGTGGATGTTAATACAATACTTTTACGATAAAACGTGCGTGTGTGTGATCTAGCTCTTGATAAAGTAAATCCTAGACGCATTTTGCGGAATATTTAATATATATATTTAATTTTGTAATAAAATATATTTTTGTCTTATTTTTCGATACAGTATTTTGATGGATAAATTGAAATTTATGCTTCATTTGAAGACATTCAAAAAATTATAAAATTAAAACACAATGAAGAATTGTATGTAGTTCAATGCACCTTTTACAGCAGTTACATTGAAAGAAGAAGGTTTTACAAAACCAGAGAAGGAATTGGTTTTAAAGAAAAACTTTAAGAGTGTTACAATCCATCTTCTGAGCCTTACAATTGAAAAAGATACACAAATTGTTTGTCATTTGGGCAAGAAAGAAATATCATTAAAATTATTTATAAAAAGTAAGAGTAAAGTAAGTATATGTTTTAGAAATAAATTTAGTTTTGCCACAATAATATTTTGTTCTTCTATATAGTTTTACAATATTAATAGTACACTCATCCAGGAAAATATAAAGTGTTTAAAGAAAATTACTAAAGGGGACATGTGGTACGATTTACACAAAATTTTTAATCTAATGATTTTCAAAATTTTTTGGTTGCCTCTTATGTATGTAAGATATAAACAAATTTTGTAGTCAAAATTTCGTAAGAAGCTAACCATTTAATTTTTTATGGTAAAAACTTGAAACTTTTGAAGTGAATTTAAAATGCTATTCCTCCTACAAAAATTAACGTACATATAGGAAATTTGATTTACAAGTACGTCAAACTATGTACAACAAAAGTTAGAATGGGTTTTGCGATAACATGATTGGTATTAGTACAATACTTCTTTTTATGAATGCTTATTGAAAATTAATTAAAAAATTTGTTAATTCTGAATTTTATTGTTTTTTTTTAAATTAGTATTGCTTTGATACTAAAAAATGCATACCAACTTTTGTTCCATGTACTATTAGCAACAAGTGAAAAAAATTTCCAAGTATTAGGCACAATAGAAAAACAAAGCCTTAGCATATTAAATGAAGTTGAACTAGTTATTTTATCTTTCTGAGATAAGTTTTTGAGCTTAAAATTTTGGTTTGTGCCATTGGGATGTGCCTAGAAACAAACGTAAAAGTTATAAGAACTCTGCGTTTTTTAAACTTAGAGCTTTCAAATTTTGTGAGTTTGTAGAAAAGTATATAACAAATAATTTAGGCTATATAAATTAGATTCAATTTTTTGACAGATTTTTCAATTCCTACTACTAGCTCACACTCTCTATATATTTATTTATCTTGTACACATTTTCAATCGTTAATAAAATACATTTTAAAGTGCTCATGTGCTGAAATTTTCTACACAAGATAGTTTTGGGTGACAATACGATAATTTAACTATAATTAATTAAAATTAATTGAATAAAGCTAATTATTCAAATAATTACAAATACAGCCACGTTGGTATCATTCTTGGCGACTGTTTTTGTGACTCGTGTCAAAACTTTGCAAGGTCTTTTTCTCCAATTTTAAAGCACTCATTTGAGCTGAAATTTTCTATACATGATTGTTTTGGGTGACAATACGATAATTTAATTATAATTAATTAAAATTAATTGACTGAAACTAATTATTTAAAGAATTACAGGTACAGTCACATTGGCATCGTTTTTAGCGACTTGGTTCAAAACTTTAAAAGATTTTTTTTTCTTACATTTTAAAGCATTCATTTGAACTGAAATTTTATTTAGGATGACAATACGATACTTTAATGACAATTGATAGAAATTAATTACCACTTAATATTGTAGTTCTGTCATATGTATATACTTATTTATATTAATTGCAATTATTTGATAAAAAGTAACTATAAAATAAAATTTTTCTTTGTTGTTTCTTATTAGAAATTGACTTAATTTTTTTTATATATTACTTGTTGTCAATTGAATCAGACTGCCTCCCCTTAATGCTCTAAATTCATGTGACGCAAAAATCACGTGATAATTATAAGCACATCTGTATCCATCCAACCAGTTCATAAATTTATATGACGTCATAGCCGCATGATAAATGCAGTCACGTATTTCCCACCAATCAGTTCATAACTTCGTTATTACCAACTTTCGCCTTTTGAAGATTGTTTCAAAAAATATATATTTGTAGACGATGATAATATAGGTAAATAAAAGGCATTTGTCTAAAAAGTACACATGTAATAAAAGCATTTTTCCTCACGTTTGAAAAAACCTTTTAAATAGTTTGAACATCCTTGCCATACTACCCAAATTAAAATTGTACCTAAATTTTATGAGTTGGTCAAAGAGTACAAGCCTAAAGTTAATTTTAAATTCACTGGATAGCACGTGATTGAATTTATCATGTGACCACTGTGAATTAAGTCCATTCTTCCCATTTTCTTTCTCACTATTGAATATTAAAGCTGTATCAAAAATTCAGAGGGATGGAAGAAAAGCGAATTATCAAACCTAAAATTATAATACAGTCGAACCTATATATAACAAAGTCGCTAAATCCCGGAAAAAGTTAGTTATGTGGAAAATTCGTTATATAGAGGTTCATCTTTTAATATATTTTATAAATCCCATAAAACAAATTTTAAACTCATAAACACTATATATTTAAAAAAAATTATTATTCACACCTTTTTAAAATTTATTTATGTTTATTTTTTATATCGTACTAATCAAAAAAGGAAGACAGGAAAACAAGAAAAAAGAATTTCGAAGAATTCACTGAATCTTCAATATTAGAAAAATAACTTTATACAAAAATTAATGAATTTTATAATGACATTTTATAATTTAAAGCATACAAGTAATATTAAACATGCATTATTTTATAATTAGAACACGGGGACACGGGACAACTCCCCTGATGGTGAAAGAGGATATCGAAGATGTTTCTAGTGAAATGGGCATTGGGGGTTAAGGGTTGCACTTCTTGGATGAAACGTCCAGAACTCTGTTGCTCTCGGTGAGTTAGGATGTAATAAAACCAGTTCATGATTAATGACCACCATAAAATGAGTTAAAGAGAGAATAACTTGAAATTTTTTTCAGAAATTCTTAAAAAAAGGGGAGAACGAAAATTGAATAACAAAAGGAAACATTCGTTATACAGAAAATGCACTTCGCTATAGAGAAGTTATTTTATGAAGAAAATCGTGAATGTTCAAGGTTCCAGCAAAAAGTTCGCAATATAGAGGTTCGACTGTACTTCAAAAGGTAGGTATATATATTAGGCTTACCTGATACCCATGTTCCATTGAATAGTCTTGGTTCAAAATCTTTACTCAAAACATCGGCTAAATTGATCCGGTGTCCTCTTCTTCCAAGTCCAGTGCTTTCTGAAAGGGAAAAAAAGCTTGACTAAGAGTTGCCCTAGAAAATTATTTCAAAAAGGAAACTTTTTCTAAGTCTTAAATAAAACGAAAATGAAATTATGGATCTCGTGTTAGTAATTGATAACTAGGGATTGCAATACGGGAATATCGGTATTTTGAGCTATTTGCACAATTTTGTAATACCGGTATTCACAAGTTTAAATACCTATTTTTCGGTATTTACTAGAAATTTTTATAATCATCTCCACTATAAGTTCAATGATCGCCAGCATAGCAAAATAGTATACGTTTTTGTTTTTATGTCTCCTTAACGGGTGAAATTAATTAGACTGGGAATACAAAGTTGAATTATACAATCAAGAGAAGTGGTAAAATATGTGAATCATCCAAGCAGGCGGCCCAAACTATCCTATTACAGTTCAGAGCAGTACTGCACACGCGCAGGATTTGTAGTATAATATTCGTGTCTCTGAAAACGATTTTGTAGTTGTGAAGAAAGTGCATAATATTTCAATATTTTTTTATAAATTGGGAAGTTTGTAATTCACATTGTATATGCATATCATACTTCAAGGTTCAAAATATATTTCAGATTTATTATAAATATACTCACAAATAATAACCCATAATAATGAATACGAATAACTTTAAAGAACATAAATAAATCAGATGATGATACTTCGGTTTCGTTTTATTATTTATATTATGAAAACCGCAGAAAAGACTATATAGTGATATTTGCACTTTTTTTGTGATTTAAATAAATAAGATGTTCCTTTACTCTTTGTGATTCTGTATATACTGTTATAGTTTTTAAGTTACACATTTTTTTTGTAATATTTAGACTCTTTAAAATAAAACTGGTAAAATAAATAAGTAAATAAAATAAACACTCGTGTTTTCTCTCTTTTTCTAAAATTTTTACTACCGGAATTAAGATCTAATAAATACCGAATACCGGTATATTGAATTTTAGTCCGATATTGCAATCCCTATTGATAACGACTATAAATCTAAATGTATACAAGTGTTACCCAAACGAAAGTGGCATTTCTGTAATAACTCTACAATATGAAGAGAAAGATGGCTGCGCATGCCCTTATAATTGGAATCCGAATGCACGAGATATTGTCAGATCCCACCAGATGTGTGTGTGATAGCGTGGGAGCATTTTAAAAGACATCGTTTGCATCATGGATGCCCCTAGACGGTACGACTGTCAAAGCAAATAATATCAAGAACAGCTAACATGGCATGCTGTGATACTGGGTTGTCAAATTTTGTAATAATGCTCATCCTGCATGATAATAACGTGCCAAACGTTATTACGGTATTCCGCTGGAAGGTCTCGAACATCTCCCCTACGGCCCGGACCTCTCGCCGTGAAAATAACACGTCTTCGTTCGACTCAAGAAAGTTCTGGAGTTACCGTGGCTTCTCGATGAGGCCCAAGCTGTTGTTGAAAATTGGTTCCACAACCAACCCCGGAGATTCACTACCCAGGGGATATATTATGTCGTAGAGACCACTGGGACACATGTTTCAACATAAAGGGTGACTTTATCTAGCTTATCTGTTACGTCTGCATTAATTTTTTTCATCTGTATACTAATTTTTATTACTACCACTAAACCATTTATCAAACCGACTCAAGTGCCACTTTCATTTGGGAGACCCTTATACATATATAACACTTACGATTTTAAGCAAAAATAATCCACAAATTCTAAAATATTTTATTAATAAGAACGTTCATAAAAATATTTTCTACTAATATTTTATTTTTTCTCTGAAAAGAAGTACGAGGAATGTGATTGACTTGCTCCTCTCTCTCTCGGGAACCTAGATGTGTGTGAGGTAGGGAAGAAACACTCGACATGATCTAATTAATCTATTTATCACACAAAAACAGACACAATTTCAACTAATAATAATAAGAGAATGTCTCAATGCTAACCGTGAAAGTTGAGCAACGACAGAAAAACGCAAGCAATTAGGAGAATATCAAACTTGGTCTTTACCTTAATAAAGGATCTAACCTATCATCCGTTTTAATCTAATCTCACTAATTTCAATTCAATCTTAGTGAACAATCGTCACTTTAAAGTTTCCTCCTAATAAGTCTCAAATCACCATAATTCTAGTAACCTTCGGCAGCAATCTGACTTTACTCGAGTATATCTTGTCTCTTACTCTCTCTTCAAGCTAGAAAACCTCAACTATATATAGTAAATTAATTCAAATATCACGATTCTGTTCTTCCGAAGGGTTGGTTGCGAATAACGCGAAATGATAGCCCAAAGATTTCCCAAGAGGATTAATTGAAGTAACGCGTATAGATCCATCACATATGTAACACACATAATATATGTAACATAATGCAAAACACGACATAATAAATAAAACAGGAAAAACGAAATTAAGCATTGCGAAAGACTTCCTTTTTGCTATGAACTTGTTGGAATCAAATATAAAAGTTTATTTTTGATTTTTAATTTATTACATTTTCGGCATACTTATTCAATTTTAAGCAAATGGTTAAAATTAACGCAACGGTAATTATATTTTTCTAAAAAAAATTAAAAGACTAATTATACACATAAGTGAAAACCAGAAGACCCAGAGGAAGAAAATTAAAAGAAATATATGTTTTTTTTCTTGAGATATTTTTCTTAAGTGGATGTATCACTTTTTTTCGCAATTTCTAAAAGAGATAAAAATATTTCTTCAAGTTTTTTATTCCTCGGTTATTATTTTAAGCTGCTTATTTTCCTAATGAAAGTTGTATTGCGAAATTAATTTAAATTCTTCTAGTGCATGAGCAATTTCACTTTAATTTAATAATTTCTTCTCTTAAACTGGGAATTCTTGGAAATGTAAGAAGCTTTTTTACTAGTAATAAAGAAAAATCAACTTAAAAAAGATATATTTAGTAAAATATAAATTCATTTAAGGTTACACAGTATCCTTTTTCCAAAATATTTTTTTGGAGTGAGTAACGGTAAAAATAATTTATGTTTTATATTCAAATTATATTATTAAGTTGATTCTGAAAGTAAAAAGTCAGCTTTATCAGCCATTATTTTACAATTTCAAAGCTTAGGAATTTTTAAATTTTTATTAAATGGTCATTTTTCAAAATGTTTTAGTCATTTCAGGTTATTTATATTTTTAGGTTATTGTGAACAAAAATTAGTAGGGATTCAAAAAAAAAAAAAAACTATTCCCTTGTTGGTTCTTAAAAATTATTTTTCTAGTTAAACCTAGAAAAAAAACATGAACATTTTTGAAACACAAGTGTATACTTCAGCATTTTCTTAAAAAATAACGAGAGATCTCAGCTCTAAAGCCATACTAACTTTTATAGAGCATACGTTTGGAAGTATATACAAAAAATTTCAAGGCTCTATCTTGAACTGGAAAAAAAAATCCTTAGGAATTAGAAAATAATTATATCTTTAAAATTAAAAGTCTGAGAATAACACATTAAAATTTTTTAAAGGCATAAAACAGAAATTTATAAATCCCGTGAAGCTCTAACTTTTTAATATGTAATTTTCCATTGTGTGTGTGTTCTACATTAAAACACTATTTCAATTAAATATGACTGAAGATATTTTTTTTTTTTAATTCAAAATATATTTTTGCATAATATTGATCACATTTGTTAAGACGACAGTTTATTCAGCATATTCTTAACCTAATATGTTCACAAAAGATTTGAAACACAAAGCCTTTATGTACAAAATAATAATGATACCAACAAAATTTAAAAATAGCCGAGTTTATATATAAAATTGAATTTTTTTTTTTCGATTTAAATTTATGTTAGCTTAGTTAAGTTTCGATTTAAGATTTTTAGCAGTTTAGGAAATTTTAGTTCTTGTAGTACGAATTTAAAATACAAAAACATAGTATTACTATATGTTTTCTATAATTATAGATTGGTGCATCAAAGAAATATTCGGTGTTATTTGCAATACTTGAATTGAAAATACTTGTATTTGGAAGACTAATTGTAGTATTAGCCGGGAACTGATTTTTAGATACATTATTTTCAGTGGAATTCTCTCTACGAAATATTGTTTCTCACAGCAACCTGAGAACGTTTTTGCCTTGGCATTTTCCCAAGAAAAAATTAATGACAAAGATTCTGAGTTATATAAACTATTTTTTAAAGCAAAAATGGGCCTTGAAATCCGTCTTAATTATGTAAATATTAGAAGTGAAAAAACTCAAAACATAATCAAGCCAAAATGGTTAATAATGAAAATTGGAATCAATAAACATTTCACACTAAAAGAGATGATTGTGCTAATTTTTTTTTAATTCACTTCATTTAAAAATGGAAAAATGTACACACGGTACCGAATACACACGGAGTACGTGCTCGTTAAATCAGTGGGACCGAAGTCTTGTGTGCTGAATCACGAGTGCAGGGGACTGGAGAATATTTCCCTCCCTTTCAGTTCCATACCTAAATTGTGGAGGTGAAGATCGGTGGTGTCGCCATCTATCGTCCCTTCGGGAATTTCCCCGAGCTAATTCGTACTGTCACCTGTATGGTACTCAAGGGCAATGACAGGCGTACATATAGCCTCTTGCCACGATGAATTTAGTGGGCCTCAATCTGAATACGTCAGATAGGTGGCATTAGAAACAACAACAGGGAAAAATGCTTTAAAATGAAACCTAAGCCAAAATCAAAGCTCCGAAAACTTCATACATCTTAAGGTATCCGACTACGTTTGGAACCGATATTTTAAAAAAGCGCATAAAAGTGGATAATTTTCATGATATTCAGTGTCACTTAGAATACATGTATAAAATTGTTTTAAGGACATTTTGACAAAAATATTTCTTTAAATACAATATTTTGGCAAAAAATTAGCTTAGAATAATCTTTTTTCAAAATGTTCTCCTTTTGTGAAAAGTGCTTTAATTATAATAAAATTTTGCCTGTATATAACTTAGACTTCTTTACAGAGGCTCAACTAGAAATTTTGAAAAATTCATATTATTTTTAGAGTTACCACCCATTGAAATAATTATCGGCATTTTTTTTCTTAAAATTGCTCCCCTCTGTTGTCGTAAAATATGGATAAACCACTTCTAAATTATAGATTTCAAAAATTCTAGTTGAGCCTCTTTACAAAGGTCTGAGCTATATACAGGCAAAACATTATTATAATAGAAGCATTTTTCACAATAGGAGAGCCTTTTGAAAAAAATATTATTCTATGTTAATTTTTTGCCAAAATATTGTATTTAAATATTTTTTTTTATCAAAATGTCCTTAAAACAATTTTATACATGTATTCTAATCTAAGTGACGCTAAATATCATGAAAATTACCCATTTATGCGCTTTTGCAAAATCACGATTCAGAACGTAGTCGGATACCTTACAAACTAGTTTGTGATCAGTTCTGAAATTTGGTGACAAGCTACCCACTGATATAGGCTGTAAGAAAACGAAAATAAAAAACAAATCGGTAATTTTGAAATCTGTAGGGTACTGTGTAGTTTTAAAACGTGTGCAATTTGTCTTATACGACCTGTTGGATGAAGAGAGGGGAATTTTCAATTTAAAGGCTATTATTAATTTATAAACACTATCTGGATTTCATAACAATTTCTCCATATATCATTCATTGAATAGCTGAAGTCTGGTGAAGTAGATGCAAGTTTCACTGAAGCCTTATAGATACTTACTTATTAGATATTTAAAAGTTCGTCATTGCATCTTGATCGTATATAAATATTTAAGTAAATGAAAATCTGTAAAGCTCTACTAAATTTATTAATGCAAATATAGTTTATTATATTGGATACTCTAACAGAAACTATGTTGATGTCGCTTAACACGCCACATAGATAACCTTTACTAGTAGTGAAGGAATTAATTTTATTTTGAAATAGATACAAATTCAAAGATACTAAAGGTAGGTTTTATTGGAAAAAAAAGGCGACTTATAATTGAAATAAGACATATTGTGAAATACGTTTAACAAGAAAACAAGACGAAATATCAGGTAACAGGAAATAATATAATGGTCTCAACAGGCTTCTATGTATTTTGATTTATTTTATTCCTCTGAAAAGCAAACGAAAATCGCTTAACACGAAATGATCTATTTTCTGGGAATGAACAATATACGGTAAACACCAGCCATGCAAGTAAGATTTAAGGTATCCGACTATGTTCGGAACAGTGATTTTAAAAAAGCGCATAAATGGATTGTTTTCATGATATTTAGTTGAATATTAACGTCGCACTGTTCAGCTACACGAGGGCTTTTGGCTATGATATTTAGTGTCACTTAGATTAGTATACATGTATAAACTAGTTTTAAGGACATTTTGACAAAAAAAAATTATTTAAATACAGTATTATGGAAAAAAATTAACTTAGAATAACCTTTTTTCAAAATGTTCTCCTTTTATAAAAAATGCTTCTAAAATAATAATATTTTGTGTGTGTGTGCTCACATACAGTAAAGACTTCTCCAGAGAGTCTGAACTATTTTTTTTTTGTAAAATTAACATTATTTTCAGAGTTACAACCATTTGAAATAACTATCGGAGTTTTTTTTCTTAAAATTTCTCCCCTCTGTAGTAAAATATGTGGATAAGCCCATTTCTAAGTTACAACCCACTTCTAAGTTACATATTTCAAAAATTCTAGTTGAGCCTCTGTACAGATGTCTGAGCTTTATACAGGCAAAATATTATTATAATAGAAGCATTTTTCGCAAAAGGAAAATATTTTGAAAATGGGTCATTCTATGTTCATGTTTTGTCAAAATATTGTACTTAAATAATTTTTTATTGTAATACTATTCTTAAAACCATTTTATATACATTTTCTAATTTATAAGTGACACTAAATATCATAAATATTATCCAATTATACGCTTTTGCAAAATCACGGTTCCGAACGTAGTCGGATACCTTAAGATGAATGAGAAAAAAAAAGAGGTGGTTTCACATATTTAGTAGAAATGAGACTAGCTTGGCTTTGAAATAACTTCCGTGTGACACGAACGAATTTTGTTTACCTAAGCTATTTTCACCCCCCCTCCCTACAAACGCCCCGCAAAAATATCTCATCACTCATCAGTTCAATTTGGATCCAGGTGACGAGTACATCACACTATGAGTAAAAATCAGTAACTTTGGCTTGTATTTTTATTCCCCGATTTTTGAAGATTTTTTTTTACCAGCACATTGGCAAATAGCTCAGCGGGAAAGCAAACTATTACTTCGTTTAAAAAATGAAAATGGAGTTGGCTGTTGATCAAAAACAGAAGATGTGAAAACTGAAATCTGTAAAGAGTTTGGGTATTGTGCTAATTCTACATTATCAACAATTAAAAAGAAAAGAGAAAATTACGGAAATGTTTCATATATATTTATGAAAATAAAATGTACTCCAATAAACTTAATTTTGGTGAATATATATATCTTTTTGTTTGCAATAACACGAAAAAATATTTCAGTCTCCACAGTTTCGTGATTAATGATTTTCACTCTATTTAGTAGTTGTCCGAAAATGTGTGTGTGTATGGAAGGCTTCATTTACTGATTATCGTACCTGGATTTCTACTGTAAAAATGGTTGTACTGATGAGACATCTTTTTCGTAGACGATGCTCCAATTTATTTTACATTTTGACACTTAAACGACACATGCATAGAACACATAATACAACTACAACGCATGCGCGTTTTACATGAAAAGAACAAGAAGTGGCGTGAATTTTCAAGAGAATCTCCGTTTTTATACCAATCGCAGATCGGAAGTTCCAAAACTCACAAGACTTCCAAGGACGTCTCTTCTGATTGGTCCAGATAATCGGATGATGTTCATAATGTAATTCTTACTTTATCTACTCTGAACTTTTAATTCCAAAAAGCTAAAGTTAACATTATATCCTGTTATGCGGGGAATCAACAGTTACTTATTTACCCCAAGCCCTGGAGGATCTCTGGACCATTACAAATTAAAAAACTTAAATGACGAAATTAATGTATGTACATATATAAAACTTTTACTACTAGCAGAACTGAATTTATTTTTATTTAAATTTATTTTTAAGCCAAAATAATAACAAAGATAAATAATCCTTTAGGAAATAAAATTGTATTCTATCTGGTTCGTTCCTTTGCATTATTATTGATGGCTCATTTTTGATTTTTTGTGTGCATAATATTTTCACACCTCTTAAATATTCTACATTCGAGCCAATAATTTAAGTAAAAGACGTATACGCATATCTTAAAAAGCAAAAAGTATTTTATAATCATTCGCGCGCGCGTGAATTTTAAAATAATTTTCATTTTCATTTTATTTCAATTAGTTATTCATAATTCCGAATAAAAAAAAATTGCCATTTTATTCTGTTACACAGATTTACAGTTTTTAAAATTTAAATACAAATAAGACAACATTTGTGAGTCGCATAAAATATAAACAAATTGAGCAATTTCGTAATTTATTTTCATCTCTCCACGGACTTGTGAAAATTATAACTTTATCTTTTAAAACTAAAAGAGCAATTTATACTGAGATATTTTACGACTTTCAATATGATTTGTGCTCTAAAAATAAACTTTGGATATAAAACAGCGGTGATGAAAAATATCCAGTTTTCGATAAATTTCCCGAAAAGGCACTAAAATATTTATATTACTCTCGATGAAAAATTCTTGAAGTAAAATTTATTAGATTATTGGGTCAATGTATATTTAACCTTCCTATATAGAATTTGACGAAAGGGTTTTTTTTAATCAAAATTGTGTGAAATAAAATGTAGTCTTTTGATATCCAGTATCTTCTTGAGGATTCAATGGGCATTTATGTATTGTATTTCTTGAGGTTCGAGTCCTAGTGGCACTGAATATCAGCCTTGTAGAGGGGGCCGATGCACGTTAAATCTATCGAGGCTCAGTGTTCTCCCGCTGGTGTGGTTTGGTAGATAGGCGAGGGAAGTGACACCTCAGTTGTCGTCATCACGTGACCAAGGTTCAAAATTACGAGATCCGTCCAAGGTTAACTTAGGACTTGTGACGGCTCCATACGCAATCCTTAAATTAATCCTCTTGGGAAATCTTTGGGCTATTAATTCGCGTTATTCACAACCAACCCTACGGAATAAGAAAATCGTGATATTCAAACTAACTTACTATATTTATAGTCGAAGTTCTCTAGCTTGAATAGAGAGTAGGAAAAGAGATATACTCGAATCAGGTGAGATTGCTACTGAAGGTATCATATTTGAATTATTGTGATTAAGAACTCATTAGGAGGAAGTTTTAAAGTGACGATTGTTCACTGAGATTAAATTGTTATTAGATTAAATCGGATGATAGGTTAGATCCTTTATAAAGGTAAGGACTAAGTTTGATAGTCTCCTAATCGTTTGCGTTTTGCCGTCGTTGTTCCATTTTCGAAGGTTAGCATTGAGACATTCTCTTACTATTATTAGTTGAAATTGTGTGTGTTTTTGTGTGATAAATAAATAGATTAATTGGATCATGTCGAGTGTTTCTTCACTACCTCCCACACATCTAGGTTCCCGAGAAAGAGGAGCAAGCCAATCACATACCTCGTAATTTTTTTCAGAGAAAAATTAAAATATTTTTTTTAGAAAGTTAGAAGGGTTTTGCATAAATGAACTATATGTTAAATGAAGTATTTACGCGATCAATTCTGATATAAACAATTGTGGTACTTTTTTCATTTTGTCGGTACAAATATTGCCTAATTGGCGTTAGTGCCGACAGCATGCAATACGCACATAAATACATAATAAATATACATAACAAATATTAGTTCTGATTGGTTTTTCATCCGTTTTTGATGTATTATGCAAAAGACGTTTCTGATAAGAAAAGACCACGGCGTGTTTTGTAAATGTGGTGGTAAAAGGTTACAAGCGAGAATATTCTGTTTAGAGTTGGTTGTATCATTTTTGGCGACTTTAAGGCTTCTGACGGCGAAACAGAAAAGTACCCACATTCACTAATCTGTCCTGATTTGTTTGATTTTTTTAAGTCCTACTATTAGCTCACACTCTCTCTATATTTTTTCATTTACTTATTTAACTTCGTGAAATTTTCAAATAAAATACATTTTAAAGTGCTCAATTGAGCTGAAATTTTATATACATGATTATTTTGGATGACAATACAGTAATTTAATTATAATTAATAAAAATTAATTGATTAAAACTAATTTTCCAAAGAATTACAAATACAGTCATTATCATTATTACATTATCATTTTTGGCGACTTAGTGATCTTTTTGGTGACTTGTGTCAAAATATGAAAAGGTTTTTTTCCCTCACATTTTAAAGCTCTCATTTGAGCTGCAATTTTCTGCACACAATTGATTTGGTTAAAAATACGATAATTGAATTATAATTAATTAAAATTATTAGACTGAAAAACTAATTATTTAATGAATTACAGATACAACCACGTTGGTTTCATTTTTATTGACTTGGGTCAAAACTTTAAAAGATTTTCTTCTCACGTTTTAAAGCATTCAGCTGAACTGAAATTTTATATACACGATTGGTTTAGATGACAATACCACACTTTAATGATAATTAATAAAAATTAATTACCACTTAATTATGTGATTCTGTGTCATATGTATATACATATTTATATTAATTGAAACTATTTAATAAAAAAGTAGCAAGAATAAAAATTTTCTTTGTTGATCTAAGTTGGAATTGACTTTTTTTTTTATGTTACTTGTTATTTCTTAATCCACGTAGCACTCTGCTACAACACGAATGTAATTGACGAAGACATACTTTTAGATCATGGCTAAGTGACAAGGGTGACAGATAAGCTGGCAACCTCTTTTCCAAAATTCCACATTCGCAATAAATTATTTGATTCTTATACGCGAGAACCTTACTAACAAGGGGAGGGCAAGACCAAGGAAATTCATTTTTGGACCAGACATGGAGAAAGGGGAGTACTCCTTTAGGGTAATCAACACTCAATGTAATTCCACCGAATGGCCAGTCATTTCGGAGAAAATAGCCTTCGAAATTCATTCTTAGCTTTTATACAATTAAGTCAGTGCTTCTCAAAGTTTTAATATTCGTGACCCAATATTAAATGATAATTTTCAGATCGCCCCCCTCACACAATAACAATAAAGCTACAACAATAATAATAACAATAATAATAAGCTAAATCTACAATACGACTTTAACCTCTTAAGTTCCACCGTCGTATATAAACGTTTCACTCAGTCAAAGCATTAATTTCTCATGACATATATATACGTCTTTCCGAAGTACGATCTTTTAAGTGCACTGCTATCCATAAAATTTTTCCCAAGGTTTCGAAATATAATAAAATGACCTTGACAATATTCCAGATTATTTCCTTCTTTATTCCGCCCCCCAATGTATCTTATACACGCGAAAACGTGAGGAAAACGGTTGGCATTGGGCCGCTAATAGCGTAACTTTTATTTGGAAGTTAAAGGATTTATTATAAGCCGTACAATTTATCAAGATCAGTGTTCTACATATACTTTTTGTATATATTTTATATATTATTTGGGTCACTGGTAATTATTAAACGTTCTTAACTTAGTATTGTTAAATTAATTATAAAATGCTTTGCTTAGCACACACACACTGATACATTATAAGTGTAATATATAAGTGTAAATGTGTATTTTATTTTTTATTATGTCAGAATGTATTTTGTTTGTTTACTTTCAATAAATTAATTTTTTTTCAAATAATCTTCTGTTTTCTTTTTAATATGCTCGTGCCCCCTTTGTAGAGTAGTCACGCCGCCCAAGAGGGGCATGCCCGACAGTTTGAGAAACGTTGAATTAAGTTTTAATTGCCTCCTGCTTCTCAGAGGCATACTTGGTAGAACGCTTGCTTTCTGTGTCGGTGGATAGGGTACGAATCACGCGATCGTCTTTTTTTTTTCAATTAATTTAATATTTTATATCATTATAAAATAATTAAATTAATAATATCTAAAAAAGAAATGTTATTTTTATTATATTAATAAAAAATGTGTTATTTTATTATCTTTATTAAATAAATTTATTTATGAAAGGATTATTAAATATAAAATGAATCACGTAATTATTTTGTATTTTATAAAGTAAAAAACAATTGTAAATCTATAAAAATTTATATTATATTTTATAAATATATTTTACATTAATGAATAATATATATCATAAAATATATAATAAATATTAAATCCTATTTCTTTTTTCTTTTTTACATAAAAATTAGTTACAAATAGTTTTATAATGTGAAATACAATATACTATAAATGAAATGTTACATATAATATAAAATAATGTATAAAATATATTATTATTATTAAATTAATTACTTTATAATTAATATAATAAAAATAATATATCCTTTTTATATATTAGTAATTTAATTATTTTATAATTATGTAAGATATTTAATAAGACTTTTTAAATAAATGTATTTAATTTAAAAATAAATAAATAAAATAATTGAAGAAAAACACATTGCGAGATTCGAACCCTATCCACCGGCATAGAAAGCAGACGTTCTACCAAGTATGCCACTGAATCACTGGCGGTAATTAAAACTTAATTGTATAAAAGCTAAGCATGAATTTTGAAGGCAATTTTCTTCTAATCGACTGGCCATTCGGAGGAATTACACACTGAGGGTTGAACACCCTGAAGGAGTATTATTATTACACCAAGTCTCAACCCCAAATGAATTTCCTTAGTCGTGCCCTTCTTTTGTAAGTCAAAAATATGAAGCTTGTTTATCTTTATAAATATCTCGAGAAGTTTAATTTCAGGCATTTGATATAAATATTCTACCTCGGTGGAAAAGAAATTATAATTTAGCCTTAGTAATATTACTCTGAAGTTAAATTATGATTTTTGTCGAGACCACAATGTTCATTTCAACATTATGTTCGCCAGAAGCAAAAGGAATATCTCATTTCTCCGTCTCGGAATAAAAATAGATTCATGAAGGAAAAATGTTGACTTCCGCCATTGTGCTCCCCGTAATGAAAAATGCATTAAATCTCACTAAGGAGAAATCCAGTTCCGCTATGAACACGGGAATATTTAAATTAAAGAATGGAAAGGAATTTATACCCGCGTGGTCAGAGTTTGGAGTAAAAAGCAGAGGGTGGTGGGAGCGAACAAATGCATCATGTGATTAATTAAATTCTACAAAGCGTTCAGATAATTGCTAAATCCCAAATAGAAAGCAAAGAAAAACGAGTTTTTAGACGTCCTTTTCCGTCTGTTGTGTGCCCACAAAGGGGATACATTTCCATAAAGTGAGCTCTTTTTTTTCTGTTCCCATTTTATGGTTGAAGAAATCTATGATAATGGAATGCATAAAATGCAAATTGTGTCTTCTTAAGAAGGTTTTTAAAGAGTAATGTTATATTATTTTTTTGTCTCTTTACCAAATTTAGTAAGCAATGTGAAGTGCTGGAGAGATTACGTTCAAAATCTAAGCAACTTACAGCTATAGTTCGGTAGTAATATTACTATTTACGGAAACATTATTATTTTCTCTAAAAATATTTTTATAATTTGTGAAAAAAATCTTTATATTTAAATAAGTAATTTACATCAGCATAGAATAAAGTAATTAAAGGCTTAATCGTCAGATCTTTTGCAAACTTCAAACAGAAATCATAACCATCTTCAAAATCAATGTTATATATTTAAGTTATCCGAAAACTTGCGACAACTTTTTTTTGAAAAAATGAAGATATGGGGATTTTTTTTGCGATATTTAGTTTTATTTAGTATATTTTAAGCAAAAAATCGTAAAATTGAAAACAGAAAAAAAAAATTATTATTATTAAAATGGGAAAAAACTGGTAAAAATGTACAAAAAATTATGTAAACGGGGCCCGCTCTGTACAAAAATTTTCGAACAAATTCTCAATTTTTCACTTTTAATGTGTTACTTTGTTATTCATGTTTGAAATGACCTTCAGGACAATAGATATTTTAATTTTTACAAAAACTAGAGCCCTCTATCTTAGTGACTATACGAAATTGCTTAAAAAAACAGTGATTATATTCACATAAAGGACTGTAAATTTCAAAATAATACAGTGATTGATAAATCTGAAAAACAAAACACTTCTAATGTTATACAAAACATTTACAAAAAGTTTCATTAAATTATTTTCAAAACTTTTTGAGAAATCGCTCTCCGCGTTTGAATTTTTTTAAAAAAACACATTTCGAGTAAAACGCATTTTAAAGTTTGACATCTTGTGTAAAGTTATGGCATCTTCTTTAATTAAAACATTTGTAGTTTTTGTTTTAGTGAACGGAAAACAAAAATCTTGGTATTTTTACTAAGCTAATAAGATGGTCCAAAAAAATAAAAATCATAAAACAAATTTATCAATTTTTGAAAAAAAATCATGATTTTGGGGTAGTCGGATACCTTAAAACCATACTTTACATATGTTCCAACTTACAAATATGGTATATTAACCATACTTACAAGTACACAAAATGCAATATTTTTTAATATACAATAATATCTTCCTGAATATAGCACTATCTCAATATATGCTTTTAATCCAAATGTGTAACATTCTTTATCTCTCAAATACTACAATGTTCCTAAAAATGTTTTTATGTTCTTTCTTATAATGCTTTCTTTATTTTGCATTTTTGATAACGTAAAGCTCTCAAGGCAGCCTTAAAGCACAATTGTGTTCAGAAAATATTCTGAGGAGTGTTAAAATTTAGAGTTGAGATATTTAATATTCAGAAGACCTCGTTAAGAAGCGTATTCGTCACCCTTTCAACAATTTAAATTATGCATTATGAGACGAACGACATAATTTGATTTAAAATATATTAGTTATAAAAAGGAAATATAAGATTCATGATTTATTAATTACTTTGCGCACAAATATATATAACATTTAACATTTGCTCTCTCTCTCTCTCTATACACACACTCACAAAATATAAATTTTATGCTTAAATTTAAAACCAAATAATACTTTATGTTTATATTAATATATTATGCCTAATTAATATTTCATGCTTAAAAAATTAAAAAAAAAAAAAAAAAAAAACAGACAAATTTCCTTAAAAATTTATTATCTTTTAAAATAAGGATGTCCTGTTTTGATTTTAGAAAAAAAAAAATAGGAAACATTAAAAACTATATACCGAATTTTATTTAGTTATTTTTAAAAAGGTAACTAATTTTTTAAATTTCCAATCCGTCATTAATCTTATAACAATATATATATATTTTTTGACTTCCTCAAATTAAGTTAAAAGGTGTATAGAATTTTGGGAAAATATGTGTATGTGCCAATGTGTTAATTTATCAGCTACCATTAATATTTAACAGATATTGTTAAAAACTAAATGAAAAAAATTAACGTCAAGATTTGAGATTCGACAGGAGTTACCATAATGATTCTATCTTTGATCAAGTTACTTGTCACATAATTTTATTTGATCTGAAGTGCATAAACTGAAAAATATTCCTCTTATTTGGATATAAGCGTAATAAGCCTTTCTGAGAAAAACTGTAATGTCTGAGATTGATTATAATTTTAAGATAATTTTAATTTTGACTTTCGTTTTGTACCTTGTATTTTTTGTTGTTGTTTTTTTTACCTTCTCAAAGAATAGAAAAGAAGTTTCTAATTCTGAAATGTATAAAATCTGTCAATTTGGGGCATATAAATAGTTTTTCCTCAGTATCTTCTGTCATGTTTAAAAGGGAAAAAAGGTGATTCAGTTATATCAAAAAGAAACGTAATGCTATGCCAAACGATTTCAAGATTCAAAGACTTCAAATTACTTGCAGAACTTTATTTACCGTATAAAGAATTATAAAGAAATAGAGCAAAAGATGTATTTTTTAAAAAAATAGTTATGTAAACATTAAAAACTACACTCAAAAGATTTTTAAACATTTTTAAAAATTTTAAATTACAGGCTGATTTATAGACGTATATATTTCAAAACTGGTTAATCAAATGATAATTTTTTTTACGAAATATTTATTATTTATTAAACTAAAAGAGAAAAATGCAATAATTTTTCTTCTGGAAAAAAAGTAATGTATTATAAGTATTTTTATGCATAATCCTATTAATATTTTTATGTAAAAAACTACGTTTTATAGAAATTAACAAATATTTCTAAAAATTTATGAAAAGTGCAGTAGCAAATACAATCGGGTATTGATTTAAAAAAAAATCTGAAAATTTAGTATATATATCTTTTCTACATATATTAAATTGCTTTAAATATATTTTCAATCATGTGACTGAATAGAATAAATCATTTTATTACTTTGAAATTATATACAAAAGTACTTTACTCATTTAATCATAAATTTATAAGAAGAATTGAATATAAAATAGCGATCTATTTTGGATTTAAAATTGCTTTTCCAACAAAATTTAGCTTTCAAAGTTTGCAAATTACTAGCGTTATTCTAACAGAAAGTATTTCAATAATTATTACTCACACACCTTACATTGATTCAAAGTATGAGCACATATTTTAATTAATATTGAAATTGTTATGTTTACAGAAAAATTATAATGCATTCATTTATTAAGTATTACAAATTAAAATATTAAATTAAGTATATAAATCAGCTATTTTAATAAGTCGAACTCATGGGATATTGTTTGATCCAGAATAGTTGTAAGGTTATATTTAACGAAAACACTAGGCTCAAATTGTCACTTCCAGACACCGAGATAGAGTGTTGTTGTTCGCCTAGTTATTCACCGTATCAAAATAAATTAACTTACCGAAAGCTCATTAGATATTAACTTGAGTATTAGAACCGACACATTAACAACTCCATACTTCATACATTCCAGTCAATACCACTTATTTTCTCACATTAATATTGTGCTATCCATTTTTACTTTTTAACCTAATTTTTCTTAAGTAACATACGACACAAATTGTTTCAATGCGAACAAGTGTTTAGTTGATTGAGAGAGAATCTCATTAGTATATGGGATAATTTAGAGAGATTAACTTAACAAACTATCAGATACAACGGCTCTTTGTATTTTTTATTTATTTTTGTTAGAAATAACTGCAAATTATTGAACTTAAAGTTTTACAAATAAGTTTTACTTTTAAGAAAAACTTCCGATTATCTGAATGTTAAGTAACTGTTTTGATATTAGTCCCATTTTAAATAGTGGCAGTATAAAGTACATAAAGCATAAAAAAAGTGTGTATAGAATTATACATTTAATGTTCGTAGTTAAGATTAAAAATTAAAGGAAACACTGACTTTAAAAAATACAAAATGGTTACAATCAACAGTGCAACCTCTAAAAATAAAGGTTGGCGAATGAAGTCAAAATGACCGAATTGACAACACTGGCTAATCAAAAAGCTGCACATGCAAAGCTGCAGATGTTGACAGGTGTAGGCCCCACCGTTGTTTGTCTTAGCTATAAGACTAGTTTTACAAAGTGCTCGTTAAGTGTGTTGGTTCTTAATGGAGAACAGGAAAATATGCGAACAACAGATTAATCTAAAGTTTTGTTTTAAACTGGAGAAGACACCGAAGGAAATTTATGCGATGCTGATACGTATTTATGAAGACGAAACACTGTCCATGAAGTGAGTGTACGTGTGGTTCGCCCGTTTTTGTAAAGGTCCGGAATGTGTTTCTGACAACCCCTGTAGCAGAAGATCAGCGACCTCCGTAAGTGATGAAAACATTGAGAATGTGAGAAAATTAATCATGAAAGATCTCCGATTAAAACTGTGCGCATGATAGTAGATGAACTGTAGATTAACCGTGAATCTGTGTGACAATCACTTGACTGACGAACAGATTAGACACATTTAGAGGTTTTACAGTATTTCGTTGAAATTTCACATTCGATATAAGAGGGGGGTTGCAAATTGAACATCCACCAAACTCGCCAAATCTTAATCCATCCGACTTCGTCCTACTCCCACGACTCAAACTCGCTTCAAAAGGAAAGAGATTTGACGATATTCCTGACATCCTACGAAACGTGACGAGGTTTTTGAACTCTAACCCACAAGAACACTTCTTGCAAAGCTTAAACGACATGTATAGTAGATTTCAGCATTGCATAGTTATGGGAGATGACTATTTCGAAGAACAGAAAGGTAACTTTTGTTAATATTTCATCTACTTCGATGTTACAGGACTATTCACTGAACTTAAGTGTCAGAGGTTGTATTTTGTATAATTCAGCATTTGTTGAAATTTTTAAAATAAGTGCTTGAATAATTGAAACAGAAAGAAAAGTACTACCTAGAAATTTCTTGAAGAATCGACCAATACTTAATAAAAAAAAACACATTCTAGTCATCTTTTCTTAAAAATATAATTCACACACATTTTCGTAACACATGTATCTTTTTTTATAACAGGTGGTGGAAACACAAAGGTTTATTAGATATTCATTCCGAAAATAATGTTTGCTCATTAATCTACTTTGCGGATATTTATCAAATTAAGTATGAACAAAAATGCATGTCAAATGATTTAAGTCCAAGCTCAAAATTGACATTGACGTTAATATTCCTAAATCGTTTTACAAAAGGATCACGAAAGAAAGAATCGTGAAGACTTGGAACCAAGAATATCTCATTTCTAACAAAGGGAGCATAACAAAGATATTTTTTCCAACCATTAATAAAAGACTGTCATGCCATCATTTTTACACCAACTACAAAATAACCCAATTTCTCACTGGTCATGGTAATTTCAAAAGCTACTTGAACAAATTTAATTTAGTTCCGACATCTTCCTGTGATTGTAATATTGGAGGCGAGGAAAATGTAGAACATGTGCTTCTTCTGTGTTCCAAGTTTTCCAGACAAAGAAAAATCCTAAGACTGGCTTTCAAGGGACTTAATATAAATTGGCCTCCGAATTTTCAACAACTTCTTTCTACTAGAAATGCTTTCAAATACTTCTGTGATTTTGTTGTAAATATTTTTATTTCTTCTTAACCTCAATATTTGTTTAAAAATTTTTTTGATTAACCTGAATGTGTGTTTATTACTTACTTCTGTAAGCCCCGTGTGGTACTTTGTGGTGCACGGGGGTTTTATAATTGTTTTCAATAAAAAAAAATAAGAAAAAAAATGATTTAAGTCACAATAGTTTAATCGGTGTCTTTAATTTAATTCTACCAAATCACGTATAGAGAAAGGTATTATCAGTTTTTTTTCGTATTTAATGTAATATTAAGCAAAACGTTTTTTTTTTTTTTTTTTCAAATTTTATTTTATCTTTGCAGAGTATAAAATTTTTTTTTTCAAATCTGAATACAAAGAATGGAGTGAAAAATACAAACTGAAAATACCAAAAATGTATACCGATATATATTTTAAAAGGAAGCTGAAGAAATATTAGTAATAACTTTCAGCAATAACTCAAATAATTTACAGCTTAGAATAAAAAGAAAAACAGGGGGCAAGGTGAAACTACAGAATTTAGAACGCCTTTTTTTTACTTTAGAGATGTAGATATTATTCATTTAACCCGCGGTCACTCGCGCCTGTTTTTGCTACCGTCGTCACTCGCGGGGTGTAGAGAACACCCAAAACTTTTAACAAGTGTATTTAATTATGAAAATAAAATTAAGTCATTATGGTACATATTTATAAAGTACAAGATGTTTTCTTGTATTATGCAAATAAAATTATTAAATTTATTGCATACAAATGAGACTAACATTCATTTAAACTAAACATACCAAATTTTCATTTTAAAACACATAATTTTATATTTTTTCATAAACCAGTATAAAATGTATTTACCAGTAATAAATATACTTTATAGTTAATGAGATAATGATAGTAGAAAGTATATAGAAAAATAATATTTTAATCATTTTCCAAACATTCAGAGCAGACTGTATACAAATGCTCAACTTCTCGCGGGAGTTCTCAGCTCCCCAGATAAACCTTTGAAGGTCATTACATTCCAATCGTTCGAGGAAGGGATTGCATCAGGCCTAATGGTTCAGTGACCTAAAATGTGCAGCTACAGAAAAAATCGTGGTTCTGCGCATTCTTTTTAGAAGTCCTGGGAGGATATTCTTGTTGCTGGGGTGTACAGAACACCTCGCGTGAGTTGATCGCGGGTTAACACAAATATTGGTCTTTCAAAACATAAGTTAATATTATAGGGTTAGGTAACTTCGGGAAAAGAAACTTTTAAATATGATTCTTGGTCAAGAGAGAGAAGTATCCTACACAAATAAAAGGAACTATAAATTGTTTAAAGTTCCTTTAAACTATTGACGGAAAGGTACATCTTCTTATCAATACCACTTTGGAAGAACAATTTGCGATATAAATAAATTCTTTTTTTTCTCATTCTCAAAATTGCTTTGTTCTTATTTCTTATCTTTGCTTTATTTCAAACATTTATTATGGAACACAAAGATGAAATTCTTTTTTTTCTTCTATTTATTTCTCCTTAGATTTTTTTTCATTTTTCGAAAGCAGATATTCGAGACCTGCTCTAGTTATTATGAAAAACAAATAACAAATTGAAATTAAGAATAATTTCTCTTTCTATAAATTTATTATTCATTCTATAATATATTTTCAGATTTAGGAATATTCTTTTCATAATCATGATTCATAAAATTGAAACTCAGCCATTTAGAATTACAAAAAAAAAGTATATTGTTGCTCAAAATAAAATTATCTTGATACAAATAGAATTTATATTGATAACTGATATTAGATTACGTTACAATTCGTAAGAGAAAGCCTAAGTTAATATAATATTACTTCTGTCGTTTACTTTTTTTATTCTCATCGATCACCATCAAAAGTATTTTCATTTTGTTCTAGATTTGATAAAGGAATTTCATTGAAAGCACTTATTGTTTCCTTTCATTTCTGCTGTTCTAAACAAATTTAAAAATATTTGAAAACAAATATTGCTTTGAAACGTCAATTCCTACTGATCTTACATTGCATTTGTCACACGTTTTTAAATTAATGAATAAAATACCGTGAAATTCAATGAAAAAGAAAATTTATAAATTATTCTGATATTCTTCCAATTTTCTTTCAATTATGTTGAATATCGAAAGACATTTTTTATACGTTTATATATGAGTGTGTGATGTGTGTTTAATAATACCTCGACTTAGGCGAATTCAGAGATAAGCGATTTTCAAATCTCGTCGATTAATCTTTTGTTTGTTGCCCTTTTGGAAAAAAAAGAGCAACTCAAAGGAAGTAAGGGCCAAAATCTGATGAAATTGGTAATGCGATTGAAGAAGTTGTCGATCTTGCCAGGGAAATATATTCAGAAGGGTATAGTGATGACGTTCAAGAACTGCTGAATTCCCACAATCAGGAGCTGGAAATTAATAAGATCATCGAAATGCATGAGCAAGAGCAAGACATTGAAGAACTTGTGTCTTTAGACCCATTTTAATCAGAATATTGAATACAAAAAGGCTGACTAATTTTAGAAAATATAGTCTGTAATGAAGAGCGTATTTTTTTCAACCTAACAAGAATAAAAAAGAATATTAGCATGTGACGAAGAAATTTTGCGACTGGAAAAGAAAATCTTTGAGCTTGCAGACTACTTTGTTTTCATGAAACTTCCTATATCAAAATAACTTTGGTTTGCGATTATGTATTTGTGTTGTTTAAAATTTCATTAAACATTTTTTTGTATAGTTTATTATTTTCTTTTGTCCTCGACCCCAATTAAAAATATTTTATATGCATTTATATGTAAAATTATACCCCGACTTCTGCGAATTCGACTTGCATGGTTATCACTCAATCCCACCTATCACGTAATAGGGATGGCGATCTAAGATCGATTAATCGAAGAGTGGACTTCGCAGGCAAAAAAAAAAAAAAAACGATTTTTTAATCGATATTTATTGATATTTATATTCTAGAAAATCGACATTCGATTTTTTCTTTTTTGGTAAAAATCATAAAATTTACAATTGGTTGGATGCACTATCTTTAAAACCCGTTATATTACGGTGTTAGCGGTTAAGGGGTTAATTTACTGACAAGAACAAAAAAACTCTATCATCACATTCACTCAACAGCCATGATGTATATGAGTAACGTGGGATCATCTGTTCCTTGTGAGCACCTGTTTTCGATCGCCGGCAACATCGCAAGTGATGAGCGGAACCGCTGGTATCCCAGTAGACTTGACAGACTGTTGTTTTTAAAAAGCTTATATATTAAGCATTAGGAACTATGAGCTATGTGATATATTTTCTTAACTTTTTAATGTAACAAATACATTTAGAAAATAAATGTCTTCTTTTATACCTGTTACTTTGATATGATAGTAAAAATATAACTGTAAGTGTCACGAAATTTCAGAACTAAAAACTTACTGATAAGAAATAGTATATTATGGTATCTGTCTTGTTTTTCATAAAATGGATTTATATTTACATTGTAAATGCAAACTTTAAAAAAAAAATCAATTTTTTAGAAATCGATCTCTTAGACATAGATTTTTTTTTAATCTATTCATCAGGATATGATTCAAATCGATGTAAAAATGGATCTTTTTCGTACAAAATCGCCATCCCTATCACGTAAGTCTGGGGTTTTACTATATTGTATACTGTTACACAAACATTTAAAGTTCAGGAGGAAATTAATAGCTTGATTTGAAGACAATTTAAATCATTATGAAATTATTCTTAAGGAATTTAATTTCTTTAGAGGTTATATTTAAATTTTAGACTTTATTAGTTATTTCAAAATGTAATTGTAATGCAGTAATTTTTTTCGGTTTCCCAGACCATTATTAAAACAATGTTCGTTAAGGCTACACGGTACCCATTTTCAAAAAAATTTTTGGAGACAGTTACAGTAAAAATAATTGATGTTTTATATTTAGATTATATTATTAAGCTGATAATGTATGTAAAAAGTCAGTTTGACCAGCCATTATTTCACAATTTTAAAAAATTTTTGAAGTTTTTCAAACTTTTATAAAATATTCAAGTTTTAAAATTTTTTTTGTCATTTTAAGTTCTGTGTGTTTCTTAGGTTATTACAAACAAAAGTTAGTATGGATTTGAAAATCTATTCTCTTTTTTGTTGGTTTTTAATAATCATTTTTCTAGAACAATCTGGAAAAAACACAATTTTTTTTAAAATATCCACCTTAGCCTCTTATAAAAAAATAAGTAGAGATTTCAGCCCTAAATCCATACTAACTTTTATAGGACATACGTTTGGGAGTATATACAAAAAAAATTCAAGGCTCTATCTCAAACAGGAAAAAGCCTTAAGGATTAAAAAACACTTATACCTTCAAAATTGAAAGTCTGAGAAAAATGCGTTTAAAGTTTGTAAAGTCATAAAGTAAAACCTTATAATGCCCGTAAAGCTATAATTTTTAATATGTTATTTTCTAATGCATGTTTTCTGCATTAAAACTCTATTTTAACTAAATATGGCTGAAAATTATATTTTTAATTCAAAATATATTTTTGCATAATATTGATAGCATTTATTAATATGTCAGTTTATTCAGCTTTATCTTAACCTCATATTTTCACAAAAGGTTTGAAACACGAAGCATTTATGTACAAAATAATAATGATACTAACTTAAGCTAAAAATAGTCAGGTTTGCTCATAAAATTTAATTTTTTCAGTTTTAAATTGGGGCAGATTAGGAAGTTTTAGCTCTTGTCTTGCGACTTTAAAATACTAAACTATAGTACTAAAATATGTTTAGTAAAATGTAGTTTGATACATCAAGGAAATATTCAGTTATATCTGCAACATTTAAATTCAGAATACTTGTATTCGGAAGTCTAATTGCACAATCAGCTGAGGACTGATTTTTAGATACATTGTTTTCAGTAGCATTCCATCTCTTCAAAATATTGTTTCTCACAGAAACCTGAGAATACATTTTCCATGGCATTTTTTCTACAGGAAAAAATTAATGATAAAGCTTTTAAAAAATATAAACTATTTTTAAAGCAAAAATTGGCAATGAAATTAATCTTAATTAATTAATTATAAAAACTCAAAATCTCAAAACAACATAATCAAGCAGAAATGATTTTAGTAAGGAAAATTGGAATTAATAACCATTTAAAACTAAAAGCTCAGAAATATTTTTAATTAATTCAATTTAAGAGTGGAAAAATGCTTTAAAATGAAACCGAAACTAAAACCATAGCTCATAAAACTTCAAATATCTTAAAAAACTAATTTGCTAACGGATCTGAAATTTCGTGGCAAGCTTCTCAATGATATGGGAGACCAGAAAATGCAAACAAAAAATTTTGGTAAAAATGAAATTTTTAGGGTATTGTGTAGCCTTAAATGTCAAAAAAATCTAGGATACTGAAAAATCAATGAAAATAAATTGAAATCGTTTCAAACTTTTTATTCTAAAAGATAAATACATTGAGTTTTCAGTGAGCGTTTTAGCTGTATTTAATTGAATCTACATTAAATTAAATCTCAATTTAGCTGAACTAATAAATTTGTAATGAAAATAATTAAAAACTAGGATTTAAGAGTGAAAAAAACTAATCAAAACTGTTTTAATATTCTAATCTAAAAAATGCATCAAAATTGTCAAATAAAATCCAAAAATCAGATTATTTGAATATGACTTCAACATGAAATACGTACTTATAGAAAGTATATGAAAATATTAAGACACACTAATTTATAAAATGTAAGGAAGTAAAATCAGGTGAATAATATATATATACAATCCCGTAAGTTGTTCATTTAATCACGCTATACTAACCTGTTCTTTAAAATTCTCCAGAGCTGAAAAATTAAGTATTTTCCTTTATTAAAAAATAATTACTCAATATTGTCAAGGGAATCAGTTATTTTCTTATTATGTTAACTGTTTGTATCATTTTACATTAAAAATAAACGAATTTATGCATTTGGATGTTTCAGAGATAGTTACTCTTAAAATATGAATGATTTGAAATGGCTGTTTGAATTAATAAAACTTACATGCATTAATCATTTCAATTGTTGTGACATAATGTAGACTATAGAGAAAAATCTAAACTTCATGAGCTAATTTTAATGATACCATAAAATGTATAATAATCTACAAATTTGTAAGATTACAGCATTTTGTGTTTAGTAAAGAATAACTTATTTTATTGGTTATTTTACCATTGGTGAATAATTTCTTATAGCACATTGACAATACAGATAATCTGATGTGGATTATTTAAAATGCAATACATTCTGAGCAACGATACACCTTCTCAAAAATGCTATTTAAACGCTCGAGTTTCCAATTTTCACTTTTTAATATGTATCTCCTTTAAAGGTTTCTTTCATCAAAAGTTAGATTTTCATTTTTGGCCATCTGCATACTCACACTGAATGAAGGGAGAAGCTGCTTATATAAGCCTTTTAATACTTCTTTAAGACTCCCTTCGGAAAATCGCAACCTGTCAGAGCGAATCTAGAAAATGCACTCAATAACGGAGATCCCAGATTTTTTCACTCTTTCGAGTAATCAAACCTCTGCCTTTGGCAATTTTCTGCGCTCTTTAATGTGTAACGATTGCGATGAGGGAAAAATTGCTTTGAGTGTTATTGATTCAACTTTTTCCTCTCCTTTGCTTTCTATATCAATAAATGCGAGATTCCTTATCGAACTTTTCCAATATGTAAATTTTTCATTTTTATCCATCGCCTTCTTGTCATTGAAGTTGAGTGAATCTTATTAATGTTTATTTTATCTTCTCATTTCAGAAGTTCTTTATTTATTCCTCATTTCAAATACTTTCATATGACTTTATTTCATGAATATTGTTCATTTTGGCCAATAACGTAAGGCTTTTATTTATTATATTAGGTATGCTTTTTTTAAATTTCTATATTTTCTCAGTATTAATTATTAAAAATAAAGATTGAAATGCTCTTTTGCATATGAACAAGGAAGTCTTAAAACTATTGAAGGCCATGGGCCTAGAGGAATTTTAAGATTTTCTGAGACCCCGGGTCCCTAAGTAAAAATAGGCCCTACCTGAGATCATTAAAAGTAGACAGTAGCATACATTTTCAAATACTCGTTCAAATGGTAATTTGAAACACATAAATGTGATCGACCCACAATCTGGTCGACCCACGCAGTAGGTTCTGCCCCACCATGGTCTGTCGCACCACTGAATTTAGCATTTATGACAATAATACTACAATATATTTTAAACTTTTAAGCAAATATTAGTTTTATTTAACTCATTTAATTTGAAGAGAAAATAATTTCACTAAATAATGAAATTAATCTCTAAATCACGACATGAAATTACATGAATGGCTTAAGGTACCTAGTTTTTTATATCCAGAAAATAAGTAATTGATGTGTTTTTTGCATAAAAGTTTTACAATTTTTAGTTTGAAAGATATTTCAAAGGAATTTAAAGTTCTGAAAATTATATGAGAAAATTCGGATTATCTGCGTTACATTTAACAAATCATTTTGAATAACATTTATTCCATTATTATTTAAAAAGCATAATACTTCATAACACACTGACTCTTATCAAAGTTAAATTATTTAAAAAGATATTTCTCATACTGAATAAGAAATTGTGAGCATAAAAAAAGAGAGAAACCATGCATATTAATGAAAGGTTAATTGTATGAGAAAGTTTATAGCTTTCAAAACTTTCAAATAAATGTAGATAATCATTTAGTAATTATAGGTAAAATCATTTAACTCGAAACTCAAGGGACTGAAATATTTTTTCGTGTTAAAGATTATTTAAAAGAAAAAGAAATCAATATTTTTAATAAAATTAGAGTACATTCTACTTACATAGCCATGTATATGTGCATGTATTTAATAAAAATCAATAAACAACAAGATTTACAACGCAATTTAATGCAAAAATTTTAAAGGTTTTGAAAACAGAAAACATTTATTGAGATTTTGAAAACGATCTGATATATTTTTGTTGTCTTTTTTTAGCATCAAATTGTCAATAAATTGTTCGATGTCATCCATTTTGTTATTCATTTCACCTTTGAAATGTGCGTCTGCGCAAGTGCGCGTACTTTTCATGATAGTCCACATTTTATATGACGTGGGAACAGGAGTTGAGCATTTTTCCTTTCAATTTCGTTATCGGAATCCCTATCAATGATATTTTTTGAGTTTTGAACAAACCTAAAATGTCTTTCTCTGCCATAATTGGGGCTGTACATACTATGAATTGTAATATGTAGTATTTCTACTGTAACGAATTCTTTTGATGATACTGTATAGGGAAGTACAATAATACAGTTATTTTCTTATACATTTCATTAAGTGTCTGGTGTATTCCGTAATTTTTTCATTCCCAAAACAGAAATCTTTTCGCGTTAAGAGTTTTTTCGCTTAGTGTCAAGGGGGAGAAAAGGCATGGAAATACAAAATAGCTTGTCGAGACCTTTGTACTATTTCGTGTAAAACGATATTTCGTCTTAAGCGTATTTCACTGTATTTGATTAATTTTACGAAAAACAAATTGCTTTCATTAAAAAGGAAAGTGTCACAGTTTATTTTCTAGTAAGTTGTTTTTTATAAGCTTAATTACTGCTTTTAGCTATCTCTAATAATATATAAGTGTTGTATAAATCTTCGAATCCTGTAAGAAAACCATTTTTTTTAGCTTAGCCAAAGAATTTTATTTCATTCTAGCAGTAAGAAAGGTTTAAAGAATAGTTCCAATTTCATTGTTTGCTAAAGGAGCAAACAATGTCTGCATACTTGACAGAATACAATTAGGCTTAGCTTGAAATCATATAAATTAAATTTGTGACATCATAATACAAAAACAAAAGAATTTTTTTTAAACATGCGCATCTGATACAAACGCTTATACTTATTTATAAATAATATATTATAAGTTAGTATTTTACATTTTTGTATTTACTATTTCATTGTAAATGATAATCTTAGTAGTATTTTTTTTTAATCTATGTAGAATTTATGCATTATCACATCTTAATAATGCGAAAAATACTACGACTTTTTTTTCCAATCATTCTAGATGGTTTTATAATACGAACTAAATTATAACTGACTACGCGTTCAGCCGTACATACTAACTATTTTCAACTTCCGGAAAATATACAATTAAAATCGATATTACTATGTAGAAAACACTATTAAGCCAATATTTATAGAATACATGTGCGATTGATTATTGTTTGTATTATCCTTACGTATCATTAATACAACAGAAATTAGTATAATTTAAGTTACAATTACATATATCCACTTGTTATATTATTCTCAAAACAGGCTTCAAGAATTTCAATAGATAAAATGCTGGGTTTGAAAAAACCATTACAGCACTTGAAATTTAAATATAAAAAATTCATAACTGTGCGTATTTTTTCAATTCCTACTATTAGTCCACACTCTCCCTATATATATATATATTGTTCAAATTTTTCTATCCTTAATAACATACTTTCTATTTCTCCATTCAAGGTCAAATATATATTTTTTAAATTGTAGTGAATGACACTTGATGTTAATACAGTTTTTTCAGGTATTAATTAATTAGTTAAACTTCATTGATGAATGAAGAGTAACAAACAAAAATAATAGTCCAACACCATATAAAAAGGAAAATCGTTCGTTGTGTCCCTGTAGCTCAATTAATAGTGCGTTGGACTTTTAATCCCAAGGTTGTGGGCTCAAATCAAACATGGGATGGCCTAACATTTGAGAATGTGTTTTCGTTTTACTATACTATTTTGTTGGAATAGTTAAATTTAATTAATGAATAAATAGTAACAAATAAAAAAAACAGCTCAACACTCTATACAGAAAGGAAAATGGGAAATTGCAAGGAAAATAGCTCTTTCTCTATTTTGCCACTTAATATTGTGATTCTGTCATATGTATAAACATATTTAAATTGATTGTAATTATTTAATAAAAAGTAACTAAACTAAAATTTTTCTTTGTTAACCTAAGTAGGAATTGACTTAATTTCTTTTTTATAATACTCGTTTTCTGTACTTATGGTAGACTTTATCAGTGATTTGAGATTTTAAATTGAATTTTCTCCCCTAAAAGAAGCTAACTTAATCTTGCTCCTATTTTAAGTCTAAAGTTATATCGGAAAGCATTTTTAACCCCTTGAACTTAACGTAATTTAGTGTGACAGAAAATCCAAGGCGACAGGACTAATCTTCAATAAAATGCTCGATGCATCTATCCGTGTCGGAATTACCAAAGGACCGAGACAACACGTAAGGAAAAGAGTTTAAAAAGATAGATGAAGAGTAAAAAAAAAAAAAAAAAAAACAAAAAAAAAAGAAGAAAAAAAAAAATTGGAAAGAATTCTTGACGCAGAAATTCCTCGGACACCTAAGGGGTGGGGAGTATCGTAAGAAAAAAAAAAAGAATTACGTAACAAGAATTTAAAGAGGCAATTTCCTATCCGAAATTACTTTAGCGGGGTATTTTTTCTTCCATTTGGTGTTTAAAGAGGGCATTTTTTCTCCGTGACCATTTAGTGTTTCGGAGGAAGGTAGGCATGAGGTTCAGTAGCTAATTTTGTTCAATCTAGTCGAGCCAAATGAGGTCATTTTGAAGCACTCAAATTGTTTCAAATGTGAATTTCCATTTTCATTCCTCATGAAAATCTGTACTAAAGAGAAAAAAGAATCTACTTGAAAGTTTTTTTTAAAAAAAAAACTATGAACAAGAATAAAGTTACTCTCTGCAGCAGAATATAGATACGTGTTTGGACTTCAGTAAGGGAAGTTAATTAACTAACTCAATACAAATAAAAAAAGGTTGTTGTTTTTATATTACTAAATATAAAATTCAACTTTTTACTTAGTTTATATATAATTTTACGTATTACTTTAAAATTGTGTGTGTGTAAGCTCTTTTTTACCACCAAAGCAGTTTATTTCCTCCATATGAGGTTCTCCATCTAGTTTTCAAATAGCACATTTTAGTAT
>BMAV01011338.1:206331-216333 GCA_019973955.1 Trichonephila inaurata madagascariensis | reverse complement strand
CATATTAGGTCGTGTCGAGTGGTTGATTGAAACAATAGCGAACCAAATATTGGGCGTGGCCGATTGCAAGTGAATGACTGTATGTTGATGCATTTTCTATTATGGGATTATGAGGCAGTCGTGTAAATTAGTAAATCCAATTTATTGAATCTTGAGTCATATATAAAGATGGACGGCACAACACAGACAAAGAAACTACAACACACAACACAAAGCAGCCGGCTACATGACTACAGAGAAACGAGTGAAGAAGAGAAGAGACGGGATTTCCAGAGACATCGGTTTTTATACCCGACAGAAGACCGCGTGACATTTTTGTAGTAACATCTCTGATTGGTTACAATGGGCGGGAAAGAGATATAGGAAGTAATAATATTAGTCGATTACGATTAAGATCAGAGTGTTAGTTTCGAACCAAATAATTAGAAGATTATTTGAATATTATTAAAAAGAGTTAATTAAAAGAGTCTCTCTAGAGGGAATTATATATATATATTATCACTGTGTATGTTTAGGAAGTCCTTTTATTTTTCAATAAATTTTATATCAATACTTAAGGTTCTTAATTGTATAAATATAGACTTACTTTTTATTTAATAACAATTTATTAATTTTACTTTTATGCATTGGGGTACTGCCTTTGTATTGGCGGGAAACCTTAACCAGATGCTGTGCTCACGAAGCAAGTTCTATCACCTTCCACTTTTATTACATCGATTTTAACTCTATACTAGTAAGTAGTCTATTAAATTTTATCAGTAAATGTTAATAGTATTGTACATTTTATTTGGTAATAATATCTCTTCCCTTTTCCTATGCTCCAGTGTAAATGCTAATTGCATGGAAAGGTTGAATAGTCACAAAACTTGGTTTAAACCTACAATCTTGGTTCCAAAGGCCAAAATTTTGCAATAGTTCTACTGTGGCTAGTATTTATCACTGACGACTGGTTATACTTAAGTTTATAACTACTTGTGTACATTATTATGGATTATATACATATACAGCCGAACCTCTATATTGCGAATTTTTCTATATAGTGAACTTTTCCCTGGAACCAAGAACATTTCAGGATTTTCTTCGCAAAATAATGTCCCAATAGCGAAGTGTATTTTCTATATAACGAACTTTTTATTTGTGAATAAATATTTTTGTCTTCTTATTTTTAAAGTATTTCTGAACATTTCAAGTTTATCTCTCTTTCAACACAATTTATGGTGGTCATAAATCTTGAACTGGTTTTATTATATGTCTAACTCGCCCAGAGCAACAAAATTTAGGGCATTTCACCCAAGAAGTGCAACTTTAAATTCCAATTGTACAGTTAATGTAACATCTTCGACATCCCGTTTCGCCTTCAGTGGAGATGTCTCATGTCTTTGAACTAGTATCCGTTAATTTGTAGTGTTAATCACTCGTTCTGGTAGTTTCGTTCCTTGTAGCTCGAAAAAGTTAAAAGGTAAGCACTTGAGCATCAATGAAAATTATCTAATTCTTCAGAAAGAGGATAAAGGTGTCAAGAAACTGTCATTGCCGTTTTTCTTTCTTTCTTTCTTTTTTCTTTTTTTGATAGGTAAGATATATAAAATAAATATATATTAATTTACAAAAAGGTGTGAACAATAACTTTTTTTTCAATATATAGTGTTTATGAATTTAAAATTTGTTTCATGTGGTTTATAAAGAAGATTGAAAGATGAACTTCTATGCAGCGAATTTTCCATATAGCGAACTTTTTTTCGGGATTTACCGACTTCGTTATATAGAGGTTCGACTATATATATATGTATGTATGTATGCATGTATGTGTGTGTGTAATAAATAGCAAATCTTTTCTAGAAGGATTTTATTTCATAATAGTCTTTAGCCCTCTAGGAAGTCGTGTCATAATTAAGTTCTACTTTTCAGACCTGACAGGAGTTAATCAGATCTTTCACTCCTAAAAAACTGTTACGTTAGAGTTTTGGTCACAAAATGATACAGTCTTCATCATCCGCGTATTCTGACCAATCACAAAAGATTTTATTGAAAATATCAGTACCGTCTCCGGAGAGAACAAAGAATACTATTGTGAAATGACTTAGATGTTCACATGTGCTGTCTTTTGTGGTGTCATTTTATGCTTCTGTAAAATAAATGAGCACGTAAAAATATCAAACCTCTTCATTGTTTCAACGACTGCTGCAACAAACCATTGAAAATAAATTCCAGCTGCAAAATGTTTTAATTCAGAAGTGGAACACACACACACACAGATAAAGAGAAAGATGGATGAGATTACAATCCAGGGCTAAATGAACACATTTCAATCAGTCATGCACCAGTGACTAAATCTTGTAATCAATAAATTAATAAACAGCTTTTATCACTGATTAAAAAAAACGAGCATTCACTTGAAAAATATTAAATATCTTCACATTTTTTAAACTTTACTTTCGCAAGAGTTCTTTTAAGTTCCTTCACATTACTCACAGCTATTATATGTACAATACAGGGTCTTGTAGGATTTTACATTCAATTCTACAAAATACCATTGGCCATTTTAAGAACACAGCTATAATTAAAAGACAATGTGGTTCTTATTAAAGTTATGACACCCAAAATATTTATTTTATTATATAGGTTTCAGTTAGTTTCAGCTTCTTTAATGATGATGCGCTTAGAGTTTTAGGGGCATGCATATTAATATCAGTTATCTAATGCAATAAAACTAGAAAAAAAATTACTCTCATTTTGAACTTATATTACAAGGAAGTTCCATAATTTTCTATCTATATTTTTCAAGAAAGTTGAGGACCTGTCTTAAGGTGGAACTGCTAATTTATTGTTTATCAAGCATGTACTTTTATTTCTCTTAAATAGAATAATAATGACTTCTACTTTCATTATCATTATAATTATGATTTAAATGTCTTTGATAAAAATAGTGATTTTTAATTGAAAATTTAATTCTACTCCAATTACCTTAATTTGTTAAAATACAACTTGAACAAAGTACAATTTTTTTGTTTTGGACATGCAAATAATTAATAATAAATTAACTAGTATTACTTATGTTTAAAAGAATGCACTAGCATTCCATACAATTAAAATGCCTCTTTGGGAAAGCAACATACTTCTATCTATTTTAAAAATATTATATTGTCTTTTTTTCATCGGAATGGTAACTAATCTGTATAAAAAACAGACAAATTCAAATATATTCAGAAACTTTTCTATATCATGGTATTTCTATCATGGTCATCCCATAAACTTTTTAAAAACATACATACATTGTAAACACACTGATAGCCTGGTAAATTTGGATTCAAATTTCACCACAGCATAAGCTTCTTATTGGCTTGGCTGGGAAAAATAAAAATACCTTTCTCATAGTTTGCGCTTTCCGACGCAGTTTCTTATACACGATATCCACTTACACACTTCAACATTTTAAACCACCAGCCAAATAATAAACAACTAGGTGTCATTAGCGCCCATCATTTTTGACATTTTGGTAATACTGACATGACACTTTTCATTTATTTAAGATCTGCATTTAGCCCAAAATGTCTTTACAATCCTTTCAAGATTTTCATTTCCTTAATAAATGTTGTGAGCAAAAAGCTTTTATTTCTCCCTGATATTTTTTAAACCTTAAGAGTTGCTTTAATTATTATTCATTTATTCTGAAGATTTCGATTATTGCACTCTTTTTGGATTTTTTTGTTTGTATTTTTCTTAATAGCCTACGAGTCTCAAAGGAGGATAGTTATGGTACGATGAAACTAGTTTAACCTCATTATTTGGTCTTAAACCCGAAATTGCTTTTTTACTTGCTAAGCTGCATTTTAGATTTTTGTTTCGATATCTTTTCTTCTTTCCATATATTTATTTAGGCATTTTGTTGAATTTTTGATTATACAATTTATTTCTTCACTTTTTAACAATATATATTTTTCTCAATTTCTCTCTTTATGCACACTTATATATGTTTGTGTTTTGTCATAGCATCCATAATAAATTATTTAAAATTTAAATAACTGATTGGCACTTGATTACTCTTGATATAATAGTATTTATTTAGTCACTATCTAGTTGAATTATCTCAAAATACTTACTACACTAACGCATATAAGCAGCGAATATGTATTTCTTTTTTATACCATAGGAAAATATAAAATATATTGTTATTTAGCACTTATTAGAGGTGCAGTTAATTTATGACACCTTACGAATGTTTTCAATTATGAGAGAGTTTGAAAAATGTCCAGAAATATTTATAAAATAGTGCTACATGATAATCAACAAATAAAAGATTAAACATGAATTAAAATTGGCCAATTCATAACCTCATACTTGACAACAATAAATCAAATTAATATGAAAAGAGCACAAGTAATGACTGTGACCATTTTACTTTTCGGAAAAATTGGAATTTCGCAGAATCATAGTAAGATGGGCTACTCGAATTTTGAATGCAGATCCAAAGATGGTATACAGAAGTTTTTTTTTCAAAACAGTTGAATCGCAATGAGAAAAATGGAAAGACGTTTTTGACGATAGTTGTAACAGGTCACGTAAATTAAAAGAATCCTTGCATCCTTCTACAGCTAGCAATCCGTGAGAAATAAAACTTACCAACTAAAAACAAAAAGTCAGTTTTCGGCTGTAAATGTTCTTTATATTTTTGGGGAGAGATATTAAGGTATAAACGTCAAATTATACAAACTTTAAATTGATACAATACATTATTTTGGACTTTGGGATAGTATTAAACGAGTGCATTGTGGTTTAAACAATGATCCAGGTGAACTGCATTGCTCTCTTTCTCCAAGTTAACATAGAGACCCAAACAACTAACATAATGCAAGAAAAGGCATGTGAAATTTTTCACTGAGCTGGATATACAAGATGTGACTATTAAATTCCCGGATTGTGCATGCCCTAGCCGTTAGGCTCAGTGTGAATGGGTGGGAAAAATATAGTTGACACACCAAGATTCTTCTGGTGTTCTTGACCCGTTATTCCATCCCTCTATCTAGTTCAGTTGGTTTTTCATTCTAGTTTGAGTAAGACGTTGTTGTGTTTAAGTACCGCGATCACGATAAACTTAAAAATCGAGCTGCGCATACATTTGAAATTCCTCTTGAAATTAAAAAAAAAAAAGATTCCAGTTGAATATTTCAAATTGTTAAAAAAGTGTTTGAAGACAATTTCTCGTCACACAGTCAAATTTTTGAATGTCATGAACTATATTGGAAAGAACGGGAGGTTGTTGATGATGATGAACGTCCTGGACGATCTGCGTTATCAAGAACCAGCCATGCTCATCTTTTTTTGATATTAATGATATTATCATGATTGAATCGGTACCTCAAGGTCACACCATAAAACAACAGTACTACATTGAGTTTTTGAGAAAACTTAGATAAAGGGTGAGGGGGAAAAGGCCATATTTGTAGAGCAAAAACCTCTAGATTTTGTACCAAGACAACGCCCCGGTGCACATTGCACTCTCTGCGAAACAGTTCGTGGAAAACAAACGCATTATTATACTCGAGCATCCACCGTACTTTCCAGACATTGTACTACACGACTTCTACCTGTTTCTTAAAGTGAAAAATTAATTGATGGAAACACATTTTCAGTTTGTAGAAGAGGTGAATGCTAAAACGGCAGACTCTTTGAAGCTCGTGACACCTAACGAGCCGCCTCACTGCTTAGAACGGAGGAAAACTCGTATGTAGCAATTCATTGTTAGGAAAGGGAAGTATGTTAAAGAGGATTAAAAGGTATTTGTTTCCAATAAATCTATTTCTTAAGACTAGTTCGGTTATTTAATTGCTACACCTCGTATTTATCATATAATTCAAACTTAGCACCGTCGGAGTACCATAGGTTTGGAAACTCAAGGAAACCCTTGGACGAGAAATATTTTCATCTAATTAAAAAAAAAATGACGACTGGGTGCGCAATTGGCTTAATGCACTTTGCACATTTAATTACACACGAATAACAAAAACTTACCGATATCTTGGTTGAAATGTGTTCATATTAAATGGTGTTATATAAATAGAAAACCAGTCCCGTTGCAATTTTTCTGAATGATATCACAGATATAAAGTCCTTTAAAAATTCCTCGTTTACATTTAGTTTATTATCATATGTATATACATGATTTTTATCACAATATTATGATAAAATTCCTTGACATGATGTGTTATAATTAATAAATCCTTATTATAAAATTGTGATAAATAATGCCGGCTTATGAAATTATGTTGAATAAATCTTTTTTATGAAGTCAATATATTTGGAGTACAATTATTCGTTATATGTGAATTATACCAATTCTCTCTGTTCGAAACTAAAAAATATCTTTTTTCACGATTTAATTTTATATTTATTATAAACGTAGAGAAAGAAACATTCGTTAAATTAAATACAAATAATCTTTTTTATGTCAGTATATTGTCGGAAGTATAACTTAGTTTAAAAATAAGTTTTAATTTTGAAATTAAATAGTTCAACCTTAAAAAATAAATTTGAAATCTGCTAATTCTAAAAATCTTGTTCAAATTTTTAACTCTCTAACATTTATTAAATCATTTAAAATATTCAAATTAATATCCTCATTTTTTTACAAATTCTATTTCTATTATGATATATAGTATAAAAATAAAATTCAATAAATTCCCAATGTAATTTAATACACTATCTTCATTATCTTCAAAGATTATTTAATTTAATAACTTAAGCTCATCTAATAAGATATTGCATTTACTTTTTAAGAATTATAGGTGGCTTATTCAGTGAATAAACTCGTTTTGGCTTGTATAAAATTTTTTTCAAAGGGCCTAAATATTCAGAACTTAGTAAATTTTTTCACATAATTTCTTTAGGACTTGAATTTTAACTGAACTGTATTAACTAAAATATAAACTCTTTTTTTGGTAATGTCCTTGATATAAAATACTAATGATTTTTTTTCCTATTGAAGAAAAAAATAGTTTTTTTTATTTATCAGTTTGTGACGGGGCTTTATCGCGCCTTCTAACTAATCCTCTAGGGAAATCTTTGGGGCCAGAATGGCATTTCAATCCAACCTTCTAAAGAAGCAACCGCGATATATAGATTAGTGAATAGATATATAAAGGAGTCATATAGAAAACTTATAGAAGCCGGAAAGTTAAATAGAATCTGGATCAAGTCGGATAATAATATATATAGAAGATTAATATTAAAAGAATATAATACAAGAGAAAGCCATAAAGCTTGGTTACTGATCACCGTGTGATATTGGTAAGATATTGATTATTAAAGTTTAATTATACAATGGACTCTAGCTTTTTAAGGAATCTACTATAGATAAAGATTCGGAGGTTAATTTATCATAAATAAGTGATAATGATTTCAGGCGCTATTTAAACTTAGTATTGATAATTACGTTGTATCATTCCTGATCTGATTTTCCTAGTAAGACTTGTGTTGCTTTGTTTAATATATATTGAGAAATTATGTAATTAGATTTATTATGGAATTTATTTCTAAGAGATTTCTTAGATTTTTTATGGAATAATAAATCTAATTTATTAATAAATTAGATTTATTATGGAGAGTTCGTGTGGTCAATTATTTATTCCTACAAATCTAGATCGCATGGATGAAGAGATGATTCCCCAGGGCAGAGGGGTATCACAAGTTCTGAAATGAATTAAATAGAATATTATTTTGGTACCAGTTGCTATTTCCAGTTGTCATGTCAGTTCTAGACTAAACTTTCTGGAGCATGTCAGATAGCGCATAACTAGTTGTCGGATCTATAGTGTCGATAGACGCTTGAAGTAGAAGACGCCATAATACGACACAAAGCACATAAGCCCAATTGTGTCTGTTAAGAATTGCAAAAGACGATATAAATGACTATTTATAATATGTAAATAATTTGTAAATCGTGAGCAATTAAATCCAATGTTAACTGAAGACATCTTTGCTTTCAAGGCCACCATTAACGTTTCCTATATTATTCATAATTATTATTCCTATATAAATGGTTTTAAAAGGTGACTGCCTATCTTGAAAATGTCGTTTTTCGTTTATATAAAGTATTTTTTTTCTATTTCAAAATCTTATAGTTTGAAAATTTTTCCTTTCCAAAACAGTTTTTTTTTTCCTTTACGTGAAATAGAAATAAAGTTATAGTGATTTTAAAAAAACATCACTCTATGCAAAAGGGCAGTAAGATAAACCTTTAAATGAGTTTCTCTCAGAATTATGTTTTCGAAAGAAATTGTTTACCAGATACATGATATCTTAAGAACCAAACGAGATAACGTTTTGAAATTTGGGGGAATTGTTTGTTACACTATTTTCAATAAAGTGGACCATGAATTTTGTTGTAGGCTAAATACTTTTTTACTTAGGGTAGTTTTAATAAAGAAAAAAACTTTAAAAATATCAAAATTTTCATATTATTATGTAAAATTGCCTGTAATTTTTTTTGTGTGTGTTTTAATATTTCTCTTAGATTTTGGTTCATTTTGAAGAACACCATAATATATGTATGTTGTGTATAAAGAAAATTATGATAATTGTATTAGAAATTTTTATACAGTGTTACCTGTTTTAGTAAAAATTTGGTAAAATTTCCTTGAAAATAATCAATTTTTCTAAAAGTACAATATTTATTTAATAATTTTTTTTTTGTATTTGCATAATTTTTTTATTTTTCCTAAAAACACTCAATTTGTTTCAAAAATTTGTTTTTATAAAAGAATTGGGTCCGAAGGTAGGCAGTCAACATAAGTTTTTCTGCTTAGTTTTGAGTGCATTTTCCTTTTCATAGGCTTATTTCATAAATTTATCGAAGGTTTTTTAGCACTTATGTAACGTTCCAGAGGACGCTAGTGTTCGAGCAAAAATCAACCATAGTAATTCAAACACAATTTTATTATCAATTTCACTTAACCCATTAACTGCCAAGGAAATTCACTTCCCCCAGTGCCACCATTTTTCCCACAGGTGCACACGTTGTTACTCGACGTATTGAAGGAATAGAAAAGATGTGTTTTTCACCTAAAAATTGCTTACTTTCACATTAAGAAGTGTTCGAAAGATAAATCTTATTTTCTTGACAATTTGAGATTTTTAAATTTATAAATTGTATAGATTTTAACCTTTCTAAAAATACCTTACTTTAACCTCTAGGGTAATTAGAAGCCCTTAAAATGTATTTTTAAATAATCGTTGAAACTGAGCTACGCCCATTTGAATGGCGAAAAATGTTAACAAAGTACTTTGATTTGCCTACATTTTGAAAGTCTGATATAAATCAAAACATGTTTCTTTTATTGTAAATTGAGCCCTTTATTTTTTTTTTATTTCCTAGCCGATTAGAAGTCTCACTGTATATATTAAAATCAATTTATCTCAAAATTTAAATTTTGATGTTCGATGTACCTTTTCTGATAAACTACTGCTCACAGATATGTAAATTGCTTATGATATACTTATAATGACGACTAATATATACTGAAATGAATTTTTGTGAGAAACTCAAAGATATATTTTTTGCAAATTTTTTATGTGAAAAATGGGTTAAATTTCACAAAGTTTGATAACATATTTCATAAATTATTAAAAAATTAAAAATGAGCTAAAAGCTCATTTCAGTATAATGAGAAAGGTATACTTTAATTGCATGAAAAATTTCAAGCATGTACATATAACAGATATTGAGAAAATGTACATCGAAAACAAGCCAATTTAACGTTGTCAGTATATGTAAAGAGAGAGGTTTCCAACTCCCCTTAAAGAAAAGAAAAGAAAAAGGATAAAATAATAAAAGGAAAATAAAAAAACTTAATCTCTAGAGTTAGAATATAATAAAAAGTAAATTATAACTATTTTTTATCTGCTCTGTGATATATATCCTAAAACAGGGTGGAACAAATAAACCAGTATCACATCCAGTGCATTCGTACAAAAAATTAAAAGCTTCTATTACACATAGTAAGCAAA
>BMAV01011338.1:185003-206231 GCA_019973955.1 Trichonephila inaurata madagascariensis | reverse complement strand
AAAAAAAAAAAAAACTGCAAATGAAAAATAGAAAAGAGCACACTTAAAGGAAAAAAACCAGAAAAACTGCTTAGCTATGAATTTCATCTTTTCTGGAATATACTTTTTCAAATTCTTTCTACACTTTTTCTCCGAAATAAGTAAATTCTTTAGCACTTTCAATGTCATTTTACTATATTCCAAAGCCGTGAGACTAGTTTTAAACAGAGCAATACAATAAAAAATCCCTCCTTTGGCAGGACGTGTATACACCTTCCGGGCTCAAAAGGTATCGGTTCAGCAGGACGTGTATATACGCTCGGGGCACTTAAGGGGTTAATAACACTAGACAGTTTAAGAGAGAGAATCACTAAAACATCAAACCCTGGCAGCAATCACATTGGATTAATTTAATTATTAGAGAAATAAACAGACTTATATTATTGTTGGAGCGTTCTTACCACCCTTACTTGGATTATCTTTAGATAACATGACAAACTATACGACCTCCAGACGTAATCTTATTCACGCTTCAATATCTACTGTCAACCATTCACGCCTACTCTAAAGCAAATACTAAAGTAAAATTTACATAAATCCTTTCTTCTTCACTGAGAGATTTTTTAAGATATCCGACAACGTTCGGAACCGATTTTAAAAAAGGGCATAAATGAATAATTTTCGTGATATTTAGTGTCACTTAGATTAGAATACATGTATAAAATTGTTTTAAGGACATTTCGTCAAATTTTTTTTTATTTAAATACAATATTTTGGCAAAAACAATTAACTTAAAATAACCTATTTTCTCAAAATATATTTTCCTTTTATAAAAAATGCTTCTAAATAATAATATTTTGTGTGTGTGTGTGTGCTTATATAAAGTAAAGACTTCTCCAGAGAGTCTGAACTATTTTTTTTTTTTGGAAAACTTCACTATATTTTCAGAGTTACAATAAATTGAAATAATTATCGACGTTTTTTTTTCTTCTTAAAATTTCTCCCCTCTCTGTTGTCGTAAAACATTGATAAACCCACTTCTAGGTTATATTTTTAAAAAATTCTAGTTGAGTCTCTGTACAGAGGTCTGAGCTATATACCGGCAAAATATTATAATACAAGCATTTTTCACGAAAGGAGAATATTTTGAAAATTAATCATTCTATGTTCATTTTTTTGTCAAAATATTGTACTTAAATAATTTTTTATTGTAATACTATGCTTGAAACAATTTTATGTATATTTTCTAATCTAAGTGACACTAAATATCACAAATATAATCCATTTATTCACTTTTGCAAAATCATGATTCTGAACTTAGTCGGATACCTTAAACTGAAATGGCATATAAAAAGATTAATTTTACCCAAGAGGATTAATGCAAGAATAGCATATAGACCCGTTACACTTAAATATACATAAATCTTTATTATTTATTTCGAAGTTATCATCAACCACGTCTTTATCTTCCTCCTCCACAATTGTCACTCATGTCGCTAAATTTCCTTATTCTGAAAAAAAATAATAATAAAGAATATACAAAGTGTTTCTTTCTCTTGTGAGAATCTCCTTCTGGTCTGCTTGTTAGAAGATATTTCTTGACAGTTTTCAGATTAATATAATACGTCTCATGTCATTACGTCTTCTTGAACAAAGTGGAACGAAAACTTGAAGAGCTGGGGCTTTTTCACTATTTTTTTTTCGGTTTTTTTCTCTTCGTTAGGAGCATTTTATGTTTACTTCTAGAAAAGGGAGATATTTATTTATTTTTATTATTATTATTATTTCCCTCCGCTGTGAAATTCTTAGAGAACACTTTTTCTAACGAAGAATAGTGAAGAAGTAATTGGTCTGAAGAATATAGGAACTGAAAGCAAGACAAGAAAAGGAATGACATCAATAGATATTGGAACGATGCGAGGGATTAACTGGATTTCTCATTGGGTTCAGGTGCTGCAAAACAATGCACGATTTTTTACTCCTTATCCCCTCTATTGATCAGAAATCATTTCTATAGAAATATTTTTTAGTGGAATTCCAACTGATAACGGGAAGAATGGGAGACTATTGTTCACAAAAATGATTTTGTGCTATTCATTATATATTTGTTTTCAAATAAGAATTTCTCTTTGAGTTTTATGTGTGCTTTTATTTTCACGAGTAAACCTTCATTTTTTTTCTTCTGCAAAAAGTAATTACTAGACTGTCAATATTTCTCGATAGTTGTTTACAGATAGCAAAATAGAAAATTTCAAACGAAAAAGTAACAATGTTAAGTCACAATTTTCAACGCATATAAAAGAATAGTGTTTGAATTTAGTGAATTAATGAGGCATTTATTATTGAGAAGTAAAAATTATTGAATTTCAGTGCAAAATAGACTTGCATTTTCTGCTAGAATTGCAATTCTTACGGGGAAAATAAATATTTTTATCCTAGGAGCAACTGCGCACTCGATACTAAAGATAACGGTCTCGCGGGGTGACATAATCACCCCAATCCTTTTTATAATTATTTTTATTGTACACGATTAAAATCTTAATTCCAGTAAATAATTTAACTAGAGAAAGTATATTTACCAAATTCTAAGGACTTTTCAATTTTCCTTAGTTAATTTCAGAAAAATTCAATAAAACTGAAACAAAAAGTTTCAAATGTGCATGACCTTAATAAAAAACACAAATAACACAGACACTTTTCGTTAACATTAAGGTATCCGACTACGTTCGGAACCATTATTTTGCAAAAACGTATAAATGGATAATATTTATGATATTTAGTGTCACTTAGATTAGAAAATGTATATAAAATTGTTTTAAGAATATTATTACAATAAAACATTATTTAAGTACAATATTTTGACAAAAAATGAACATTGAATGACCAATTTTCAAAACATTCTTCTTTTATAGAAAATGCTTCTATTACAATAATATTTTACCTGTATATCAGTGCTTCTTAAACTTTCTATACTTGCGACCCAATTTTCAATCATATAATTTTCATCGTGCCCCCTCCATACAATAACATGTATTGACGTGAATAATATACTTTGACGTAAAGCTACACTACGACTTTAATTATAAACCGCACAAATTATCAAGATAAGTATTAAATTTTGCATATAATTTTATGACATTCCATAGGGTCACTGGTAATTATTAAACGTGTTCTTAACTTAGAACTGTTAAATTAATTATGAAGCACATTGTGCAGTACTGATACATTTATAAGTGTATTATATCAGTGTAAATCTGTATTTTATGATGTCATAATGTATTCTGTTTTGCTTCCTTTCAGTAAATTATTAATTTCTTTAAAAATAATCTTTTGTTTTCGACTTTTCGATATACTCGCGCGCCCCTAGGGGGCACGCCCCACAGTTTGAGAAACACTGCTCTATATAGCTCAGACTTCTGTGCAGAAGCTGAAATAGAATTTTTGAAACATATAGCTTAGAAGTAGTTTTATCAATATTTTACTACAGGAGAAGAAAGAAATTAAAAAAAAAACGCCGATAATTATTTTAATTGTTAGTAACTCTGAAAATAATGTGAATTTTTCAAAAATCCTAGCTCAGATACTCTGGAGAAGTCTTTACTTTATATAAGCACAAAATAGTATTATTATAGAAGCATTTGTTATAAAAGGTGAACATTTGAAAAAAAGGTTATCCTAAGTTCTTTTGTTTTTTGCCAAAATATTGTATTTAAATAATTTTTTTGTCATAATGTCCTTAAAACAATTTTATACATGTATTCTAATCTAAGTGACACTAACTATCATGACAATTATCCATTTATGCGCTTTTGCAAAATCACGGTTCCGACTGTAGTCGGATACCTTAAATGAATAATAATTACATGCACAACTGTCTTATTTTGTCCAAGTTATTATAGTTTTATTATCCTTTGATGACTGGTAGATAACATGTAGAACTTTTTCTCTTTTGTGTCTTTTTGACCGGGTGCAGTGTCTTGGGTACTCTTGTAACTTCATATCTTTCTCACCGGTTTTTAGGTAGCATTTGAAAACTGTCCTTTCAACTCAAACGTTTCATGTTCAACACTTTTCTCAAATTTACTTTTGCTATCAGGGTTAATATTTATTATTTCAGCAGGTTCGACTCTTACTTGATCAGTTTCAACTTCATCCAATGCCCATTTCATTCTTTATATTCTGCTCATTTACATTTTATATTATGTTCATTTACTCTTAGTTATAAACCCGAATGAGTCGCGCTACACGATAATCAAAATCTTTAAGGCAGTGGTTCTCAAACTTTCAATACTTGTGTCCAATATTCAATCATACAATTTTCCTCCGGCTCCCCCCCGCCTCCCTCCATACAATAACAATGTATTAAATTCAATTATACGATACTTTGATGCTAAAGCTACAATAGGTTTCAAACCTCTGAAGTTCCACCCGCGCATATAAATGTCTCGCTCAGCTAAAACCTTATTTTCCCGGACGTATATATACGTCTGTCAAAAGTACAATCTTTTCTGTGCACTTCTATTCATAAAATTATTCCAAATGCCTTGGAATGCAATAAAAGGACAGTGTTTGCGAAGGATGTACTTATTTCAGAGGATTTGCTAATTTACACTTTTCCTCCCCGCCCCCAATACATAACATAAGCACGCCTACGTGGAAAGTGGTGGCATTGGGGAGTGAATCGTATAACTTTTAATCGGCAGTTAAGTTATTAATTATAAACAGTACAAATTATCAGGATAAGAATTAATTTCTTATATAAATTTATATATGACACAACCATGGGATCAGTGGTAATTATTTACTTGTTCTTAACTTATTATTGTTAAATTATTAATGAAATACATTGTGCAGTACTGATACTTTTATAAGTGTATTATATCACTATAAATGTGTATTCTATTGTTTATTATGTCATAATGTATTTTTTGTTTGTTTACTTTCAGTAAATTAGTAATTTTTTTAAAAAATAATATTTTGCTTGCGACTTTTCAATATGCTCACGCTCCCCTCGTAGAGTTATCACACACCCAAGGGGGGCACGCCTCACAGTTTGAATAACGCTTCTCTAAGGCGTTTATAGTGAAAAAATGTAGCCTTTGCATAGAAAATATTTTAGAACAAAAAAGTGGTCGCGGAAGAAACTCAACGACCCATTACCTTGAGATTGTAAGGAAACTTTTGCCGTGCCCAAAAAAGAGGGAAGTATGTGACAAATACATTTAGTTTACATGAAGACTGTCATTTACAATGATACTTTGGTCATTTGGAGGAGGTCATTTGTTACAAATAAACAGTTTTCGAAGAATTAAAGATTTCGTGAGCTTGGGGTGACTCTGAGCCTCACACGACCGCTCCCGAGTTAAGATCACCAAGAAAGACGCAATACTTCTCCTCAAATAGTTGAATTTGAGCATCCTTTTTCATATGAAGTCGGAAATTTAGCATATAATTGAAACCCAAATGAAGAGTTTCAGTTTCTGCTAAATTCAAGAAAATTGTACTCCGAACTGTAATGTCGAAAGAAATCAAATCACCGTTGGTTTTTAGAATCCATATATTAATTCTCATTTAAATCTAGATCATGAATAAATTATTTCCTCCAACTGCTTCTTCCTCATAAATCTCCTTGCTTATTAACTACTCTCTAGTATTTCCTAATGCATTCAATAGTCAAATTCTTCTTTTTCAATAAAAATTCTTGTCATTTGAACTAACTGAACATTAACTCATAATTAAAGTTAAGCCTATCCTAATGCACGAGTGTATCACAGGTATTTTCACCTTGCGATCCAAAAGTCCTTTTTGAAAATCCATATAAAATCCATACATTCAGTTATACTGTTCAGGAAAAACAGCTGAAAATAATCTCCGAAATAGAAGAAGAAAAAATAGCCGGTATAAAAGCCGCTGCAGTGAATATAAAAGAGAACAATATATTGTTTACAATAACGAGAACAATATAATGTTTAATTTAACAAGAATCGGCTGTCTGTCTTCAAAATATCTGCCAATTTAAAAACAACAGCGAATAACAAATAAGTATTGACTCCTCATGATCTTATTGAAATAAGTTTGAATTTAATTGTATCTGGTTACCAAAGTAAATAGTGTGACAGAATAAAATTTTTGTTTGACTATGAAACTTAATAAATTTTGACAAATACGAGAAAGACACTCTTATCTACAATTCAGGTCACTTTGTGACGGAATCATCGCGAGTACAACTAAAAACTCCTCTTGGGTTCTTTGGGGCCGAAAAGGCAAATTCTTTCCCAACCAAACTCAGAAGCGAAGTGTGATTATGCAAATTAAGAACCATTTAAATAGCAGAAGTTTAGCGTAAGCAGGGTGGTCTTTGGGAAGTGATTATGCTAGTCTGTGGTTAGGAGTGTTAAAAGTAAAAGTGAGGAGTTATCCGACATTCAAGAGTTCAGTTATTCATGTCAGAGCGTTCAAGTCATGATGGATACCACCCCCCGAGATAAACCACCGATTTAGGATTGGTGTTTTTCGGGGTTGGTTTTTTGAGTTGGGTAGGCAGTAAAGTTAGATTTAGTAATCAGGGTCGCGCTTATTTGGTAATACGTATTGTGTGTTTGTTCACCTCAGATCCACTAAGTTAAAATATAAATATTATTATTGTATAGTATTTAAGTTAAAATCTTAATAAAAGATATTAAGATTATGACAATGCCTGATTCTTACATCCCCCACTTTAAAGGGCACGAGGAAAACGGATGGGTAACCCTCGCCTGACAATCCTTTAAAATTGTTTTTTTTGTTAAATAAAAAATAAGCAGAGCTATAAAAAATATAAAAACATCAGTGTTCACCGTTTTGATGCCTTTTAAAGGTAAGAAGAGCATGCTTATTTGTATTTTTACTGCTTCTAATTACTACATGAATCATTTTTAAGGCACATGCGTAAAGCTTAATTAAAAAGTTCATGCACGAGCAAAATTCGAGTGCATTTTCAGGTTTTATTTCACTTTTCATTTAAACATTTCACTGATGTTGAAATTGAAAATAAAAGAATGTATTTATGTGTTTGTGCTCATACCAATATAATATGAGATAACACATGACACAAACTAAGCAGATGTTTATAAAATGAAATAAAAATGTCTCAAAACATTACTGAGGCTCCTATTTTATACATGAAATGCAGTATAACAGTGAGGAACAGTCTTTCTGCAACAGATATTAAGGAGTGAAACATAATAGTTCTTTATTTTTGCTGAGTATTTTTTATTCTGCTCAGACATCAATAGGAATCAAATATCTAATATATCGTTTCATCTTATAAGTTTTTTTTCAAGAATAATAAAAACATTATTTTCTTTTTACAAATCTTTTTCACATTCAATTAAAATAATAAAATAAAAATTCAAATGTGGATAATATTGTTTTCAATTAAATTTTAAACAAAGTAAACATATGTTCCTGGATTCAATTTCGTATAATAATGTACTTTTTCTTTTAATTTAATTATAAAAGTATTAACATATAAAAACCCGAAAAAAAGGAGTTATTATTGGAAGTTTTTTTAAAGAATTCTTTAAAAAGCAAGAAGTTCTAGAACTTTTTTGTTTTATAGATGCATAGAAAAACAATTAAATTATTCTAAGAAATACAAATTCATCTTAGAAAACTGAGAGAATGGCATAAATATTGAAAGAATTTTGAAATGTATAAATAAATAAATAGCCTAATAATGATACATATTTTTCCCTAAAAAATTTACTGCTTGTACCTGTGATAATATCATGTTAAAAAGCGAAGCAATAGATTTCTTTAAAAAAACTATAAAAAGTAAATATTTATGATTTAGAATATGTTTATAAGAAGAACATTACTTCAAAGCATTATAAATCTGCCACATGTTTAATAAATTATTGAATTTATCATAATTGTTTTTATAGATAAAACCTCAAAAAAGAGACCGATTTAAATTCCTAATGTGATATTCTCTTATAAAATACTTTTGTACTCATAAAGGAAGGAATCATTTTGTAGTATTTTAAAATATATCTCAGAACCCGCTAACTGCATCGAAAACAAAACTTATTGATGCTGTTTTTCTTGTTCTATCTTTTCACAAAAACTGTCAACTGGCATACGTAATTGCATTTTCATAACGTTTTTCCTTTTTATGTTCCTTTGAAGAGGTTTTTGTTTTCAAAATTTTTATTTCCTTTTCTTTATAAGGTAACGAATAGAAAAATCCGCAGATGTGAGCTAGGTGATTGGTTTGACGTGAAGAGAATAACTGTTTTATTTCAACTAAAATTCCATTACATATTCAAAATAATAAAAAATCTTGAAAAGATGTAAAGATAATATTTTACTTTAATAAAAATTGTTTAAAAATATCAGGATTGAATATTAATTGCTTAAATGGTAATCTACAAAATATAATAAGATCAATTGATTATTTATCATATATTTATATTTTGTGTAACATTAAACAATTATTCTAACAAGGAGTTAAAAGAAAACTGTATCCTTGTAAATTTGACCTAATCTAAGAATTATATTTGAATAACAGTGTTTCATGTTTTAGTATTCATTTCAAATGTAAATCATATTATTACAGCTATCTATAATACATATTACATTAGTGTTATTTATATACAGAAATATTAATCTGTTACTTCTATATTATTTAAGCATTTTCTTAGGTACATAATCCCTTGAGACTGTGTATATGCATTTTTTTAAAAAAAATTATGTTATTTTTTTTAGGTGAGCTTTCCCAGGCGCTAAGTTTTAAGGTATCCGACTACCCTAAAATCATGATTTTTTAAAAATATTGACATTTTTCTTTATCATTTTATTTTATAGGTAATCTTATTAGAGCTTTATGAAAATACCAAGGTTTTTATTTTCCATTCACTAGAACAAAAGCTACTAGTGTTTTAGTAAAAATAGATGACATATAACTTTACATAAGATGTCAAACTTTAAAATCTGTTTTACTCGAAATGTGTTTATTATTGAAAGCTCAAACGGAACAGCAATTGCTCAAAAAGTTTTTAAAATAAATTGCGAAAATTCTTTCTGCAAGTTCTGTATAACAGTAGAAGCGTTTTAACCTTCAGATTTATCAGTCTTTGTTTTGTTACAATATTTACAGTGCTTTATGTGAATATAATCACTGTTTTCTTAAGCAATTTCATGTAATATCTAAGATAAAGTGTTCCAGTTTTTGTAAAAATTGAAATATCTATAGTCCTGAAGGTCATTTCAAAAAGTAATAGCAAAATAAAATATCAAAATTCAAAATTTGAGAATTTTTTCATTTATTACTTGTACAGAACGGGTCCCGTTTATGTAATTTTTACCAATTTTTTTTTTATTTTAGTAGTAATAATTTATTTTTTAAGTTTTAATTTTTTCCGTTTTTTTTTCTTAAAATGTACTTAATAAATCTAAAAGCCACAAAAAATCTCCATATCTCCATTTTTCTTTAAAAAAAGTTGTCGCAAGTAGTCGGATATCTTAAGGTAACCGACTACGTTCGGAACCATGATTTTGAAAAAGCGTATAAATGGATAATATTTATGACATTTAGTGTCAATTAGATTATAAAATGTATACAAAATTATTTTAAGAATAAAATTACAATAAAAAATTATATTTAAGTACAATATTTTGACGAAAAATGAACTTAGAATGACACATTTTCAAAATGCTCTCCATTTGAGAAAAATGCTTCTATTGTAATAATATTATGCCTGTATATAGCTCAGACCTCTGTACAGAGGCTCAACTGGAATTTTTGACATATATAACGTAGAAGTGGGTTTTTTCATGTCTTACGACAACAGAGGAGAGAAATTTTAAGAAAAAATCGCCGATAATTATTTCAATGGGTTGTAACTCTGAAAATAAGGCGAAATTTTCAAAAATCATAGTTGAGCCTCTGTACAGAGATCTGAGCTATATACAGGCAAAATATTACTATAATAGAAGCACTTTCCACAAAAGGAGAACATTTTGAATGAAGGTTATTCTAAGTAAATTTTTTGCCGAAATATTGTATTTAAATATTTATTTTGTCAAAATGTACTTAAAACAATTTTATACCTGTGTTCTAATCTAAGTGACGCTAAATGTCATGACAATTATCCATTTATGTGATTTTTTGAAATCACGGTTCTGAACGTAGTCCGATACAGTAAATAAAACTAACTTATTATGAATATAGTTCATACATAAAAAATTAAACAATACAAAACGTAAAATATGACATGGTAAACATATCTCCCTGTATCTTTTGCATTCAGAATTAATTTCTTATTTTCTTGCTTCACCTTGATAAAAAGATTCGATTTTTGAAAGTTAATAAGCGAAAAAGGGTAAAATTCAGTTAAATAAAACAGTTGTACGATTTTCTATCGCCAAAAATAGTTTAAAAAACTGATTATTCGTATTAGTAAGTTGAGTTCAAAGATTTTAAGTTAAAATTTCTAAATAAAAGTTATTAACACCAATGCTAAAATAAAGTTCTACATTAATTATTAGTTAAAAGAATATTTAGCATTTATTATTCCTTGAAAATATATACATTAAATATTTTTCGTAGTATTTTTCTCTCTCGTCATTTTATTTATTTATAGAAGAATTAACACTAACATACAACATTAATCTGGTAAAAATCTATTATAGATTTGTGATAGTATAGTTTAAATTCCTTCAAAAATAGTTTCCTTGAAATTGTTCTTTTTGTTTCCTGTTATTTCGCAACAAATATTCATGTTTTACAAATGAAACCCAATATTGGACCTGATTGCTTACATGTGAAGTCGATGATAAATGGAAAAAAAAAACGTCATTTCTCATTACTGAAAGGAAAATAGTTTTCTATTTTTAAACAAGTTATATATGATATTTCCTTTAACAACACTAAAGTGCTGTAAACAAAATAATTCAATTTAAACTATGGATTTAAAATTCAATGTTTGTTTTTCCACAAATCTTTTATATTGAATTTTCTTCTTAAAATTACATTCAACACCTACATTATAATTTTAAAATGAAAGTAAATGTATTGAAATTTTTCTTTGATGTTACTCGATTAGTAGTTTTTGTCATTGTTTGTTTTTAACATATATACAATGATTTTCACCATTATATTTTCAATGTTTTTAATAGCCTAACGCAGTGCTTCTCAAACTTTTAATATTTACAACCCAATATTCAATCATAATTTTCATAGCGCCCCCCACTCCATACATTAACAATATATTTAATTCTATAATACACTTTAACACCAAAACTACCATGCCACTTTAAGCAGTTAAGTACCATCAACGTATATAAGCGTCTCACTCTTCCAAAGCGTTAAGTGCCTCGGACGTATATATATTAAATTTTTCTAAGAACGATCTTTTCTGTGCTATCGATAAAATTATTCCGAAGGCTTTGAAATGCAACAAAAGTACCATCGCAGTGTTTGTGGAGGATTTACTTTTTTCAGAGGATTTGCTTATGTTTTTATCCCCCCCCTTCCCCTAATACATCACATATGCGCGCTTAAATGGAAAACGGTGGCATTTGGGAGCGAATCGCGTAACTTGTAATCAGTAGTGTGAAGGGATTAATTGCAAACCGTACAAATTATCAAAATATGTGTTAATTTTTGCATTTATATTTTTTTTATTACAATCCCTTGGTGTAACTGGTAATTATTAAACTTGTTTTTAACTTAGTATTGTTAAATTTATTGTTCTATTAATTACATTGTGCACAGTACTGATAAATTAAATAAGTGTATTATATCAGAGACAATATTTTTATTTTTATTTTTTTTTTATTTTGTCAGAATGTATTTCGTCTTTTTTTTTTTAATGAATTAATAATTTTTTTAAAATAATCTTTTGTTTTTTCGACTGTTCAATATGTTCGCGCCCCCTCCTAGAGGTATCACGCCCCCCTAGGCACGCCACACAGTTTGAGAATCGCTGATCTAACATAAGATAATAAAAATTCAAAAAAAAATGCCTTTGTTGGAGGATTAATATTATAGTTATTACATGTATAAAACACCGTAAATCAAAATTAAAAGAAATATTGCATATTCCAAAAATCATAATTCTTTTGACATCTATAAAATTTTAAACACACTTAAATTATAATAAATAATAATTGAAAAAAAGTAAGTAAACTTAAAAACATTATTTGAATTTTAATATTTAGTAAAATGAAAATTATTATTTTTAACGGAAGTTATTTTAATCTCAGATTAAATCTATCTTTAGAGGAAAAAAAAATTGCACAACTTATAAATATGGATAAAAAAATTACATACTTTAAAAAAAAAATATTTTAACGGCAGTTTGATGTTTCAACCATCACTTCAATAGATATTAAAGCTTTTTTTTTCACCCTTTTTGATGGCTGCTGAGTTTTAATATAAAAAGAAAAAAGTAGTTTGTGAGTGACAAAAGAGGAGGAGAGAGTGATGGTAAGTTTCTTAGAAAATAAATTTATACTGATGAGAGAATTCTCACACTTTATTTTTTATTAATTTAACATATCTTTATTATTATATATATTTTTTAACTTTTTAGTCATACTTATGTGTCCTTTATCTGTTTAAATCTCTACTAATAAAATTTCTACTGAGCTTCAAATGCAAAAAGTTCTGTAAATGAAAATCAAATATTTTCTTCCGCAGTTATAATCATAATTAATTAGTAATTTATTTAGATTGTCTTAGCTTTTTAATTGAACTTGTGTACTGGCTGTAAAAAACAACAGCAAATATTTGAAAAAGGGAAGTTTATGTTGCTTACAAATTGAACAGTGGTAAATTTACCTTTCTAACACGGAAATTTGTCTGTTTTAGGAATTTTTGATAAATTGCCAATGCTTATAGTTAATGAGAAATTGTTTGCGAATTTACTGTTTATCTGAAACAAAAGTAATTAAATATTTTTAAAAAGAAATTGATGATATACACATACGATTATTATAAAAAAAAGGTTTCAAAATTTCAGGAATATCCAGTGAAACTTGAACCCTTATTTTTATATATTATATTAAAAATCCCACTTTCAAATTTCATCTTGGAAAAAGGTACTTAAATACAGTTTTTAAAAGAATTTATGATTAAATTCAGGCAACTGTTTTTATTTTTTTAAATAGTAAATGAAAATATTTTTAGAAAGTATTGTTCTTGGGAATTTTTAATTAAATTCAGATATGTGGTTTCATAAGAAAAAAAAATGGGGACTATATTAATTTTAGGAAATATATTAACTGAAAAAACAAAAATATATTCACATAATTTTCATGAAAATTTCGAGTTAATGAAAGGAGTTTTTGATTACATTTTTACCACAAACGCATTTTTTTTATTTCAAATAATCCCACAGATTCACAGTGTGTTTTAGAAAAAGTATTTTTTGATGAATAATAGAAAATCTTTAATATCAAAGTGCTTATACCTAAAGCTTAATAGTTTTTAAAATTATTATCTCTGAAGAAATTTTATTAAAAAGCCGCAGAGTTTGCATTATAAAATTAAATTAAATTATAAATTTCATGATTTAACTATATTTTTTGTAAAAACGCAATTATGTTTTATTTTTTTTATGTGGCTAAAAGATTTTATAAGGTACTATTAAAGATACATAGAACCTTTGAACAAAAATTTTTTGGAGACAGTAAGGGTAAGAATAATTTATGTTTTATATTCAGATTATATAATTAAGTTGATTCTGAAAGCAAAAAGTCAGTTACATCAGCCAATATTCATCATCATTACTTAACTTAAATATTAAAGCATTACACTGTGAAATAAAAATGAAAGCTATGTTTCCTGATTGGAGATAGTAAATTAGTTTATTTTCAAAACAAGAATTTATATGAGAATCTATTATACACATTGTATTGTTACATTAAAAAGGCTTATTTTTCATATAAATAATAATTTTGGCCTAAAGTTCGAAATGGTATACACAGTTAAATAAATTGTAATTATCCCAGTTAAAGTAAAACTATTTTTTTTAGAAAAAAACACTAATTGTTGAAAAGAATTTAATAGTTTTCAACACTACAAGAAAACTCCAAGTTCTAAATTGAATTCTTTATTTTGTTATAACTCCTCTAAGAAAGTGTCTTGGATTATCTGAAACCTTATAACTTACGTGTTAAATTAAATCACTTTCAGTTAGAAATACATGCAATTTTTTTATGGTAATAATTTCCGTGTTTCTGTTTCAAACATTGCTGCCATTCGTATATTTGTTCTTAGCATTAAATAATACTGGAATCAAAGTAAAAGGTTTTTCTCGACAATTTATACATGAATTAAACATAAAATGACTGAATTGGATATATGATGTAAAAAGAATGATGTTGAATAAAGCATGCAAATAATACTAATAAGAATTTGTATAAAATAAATTCCTTTTCAAAATGATATTTAATTAAATAAGTACAAACAATGTAATAAACACTTTCAGTTTATTAACTGAAATTAATTTCTTTTTCATTGTTAGAAAAGTCATATTTATGTATTCCCAAACATCAAGCTGTGGATAAAAGTGTGAATTATATAGAATGTTTTTGTTATATTAGAATTTTTTCATGTACCGTATTTACTCGAGTAAGTGAGGGAATATTAACGTCGCACTGTTTAGCTACACGAGGGCTTTTAGCGACTGACCTCATAATTTTGAACCATGGCCAAGTGACGAGGACGACACCTGATCTGGGACCCACCTCTCCTAACTACCACACCAATGGGAGTACTTTTCAGCTCTCGATAGATTTAACGTGCATCACTCCCCTACGTGGCGTGTCTTTAGTGGTACTGGGCTCGGTACCTTGATCCCTCGGCTAACGCGGCCACCTGTATTTACTCGAATCTAAGCAGTAATTTTTTTTCCAATATTAATGCTACTGAAAATAGAGTGCGGCTTAGGATTTGAATAAAAAAATTATTGGATGAGGCAATTAGAGCAATTAAAGGTTCATATATTTATTTAAAAGTTTATAATACTGGTAAAATTACTAATTATTAGCTTCTTATTATTTCTCATTATTCAATTCCTACACACTATTAGCTCGCACTGTCTATTTATTTATTATTTATATATTTGTATGTTTATTTATTTATCTTGGTGGAATTTTCAATCATTAATAAAATAAATTTTAAAGCACTGAATTGAGCTGAAATTTTATATACAGGATCATTTTGGATGACAATACAATAATTTAATTATAATTAATAAAAATTAATTGATTAAAACTAATTATTTAAAGCATTACAAATACAGCCACGTTGGCGACTTAGCGACCCTTTTGGCGACTTGTGTCAAAACTTGAAAAGGTTTTTTTCTCACGTGTCAAAACATTAAGTTGGACTGAAATTAAAAAGTCAATACGATACTTTAATAATAAAAAAAACTAATTACCACTTAATGTGGTGATTCTGTCCTATGTATATACATATTTATATTAATTGTAACTATTTAATAAAAAGTAGCTAAAATAAAAATTTTCGTTGTTGATCTAAGTAGGAATTGACTTAAAAACTATTTTTTTATATTACTTGTTTGTTTGTTTTCTTCAATTTCTTAAAATTGAATATCGATTAACCATTTTACACTATTTTTCACTTTCCACAAAAACTTGTTAATAATTTGAGGGTGCATATTAGGATTTATCGCACTTAGATTCAAGTAAATACGTTGTTTATTTACCATAAAATGCATTTGTTGCAATTGTTGCATGAGCTTGGTAATGCAATCAACAAAGAATTCGAATCAGCACTTAAAAGCACTAAAAGAAAGTAATCTCATAATGAAAGTCGAGTTTTTTTTGTTTGTTTTTTCTTAATCGAACAGTGTGCTGTTTATAAAGATTGATCTAAGACTTGCAAATCAGCAACAAAATGTCCAAAAAAGTTTTATTTATTTATTTATTTTTAAATTCACTTGCTTTACATCATTTTCTTTCAGTTGATGTATCTTCATTTGCTCTCAATTTTGCGTCTAAAATGTTGCCTGAAATAAATTTCTGAATGTATTATGTCTTATTAGAGCTTAATAACCGAAAGCACCATTTCGGAGTTGCAGGAAAATAACATCGTTTCGTTTTCTTTCACCAGTGACACCAATAAGGACTAGAGATGCAACTTTTCCTTTCATAAATTGCTTAATTTTATTATTTGCCTTTGAAGGGGAAAATCAGGGGAAAAAAAGGTTAAGCCTTGACATTTCCTAAGGAATTAATTTCCTTCACACATCAGTAGGGGGTTATTGATTTAACGAGTCTAATTTGCGACGCCATCTTGGTTGGAATTAGAGGGAAGAACGTGATAGGGAATTGCTGTTTGCAGGCCTAGATTGTTTCGGGTACTCCCTGTATGGAGGGATTTATTGCAACTCATCTATTGAACTCGTTGTCATCATGGATGGTTCTCATATTAATTACTTAAGGAAATGTCCCCCATTTTATATCGATTGCCAATCGAATTCACAACTTTAATAATTCTACACCGTATTTATTGATTATTTATGTACAAAATGCAAGAATATTTATTTCAAGCATGATCTTTCATTGTGCTTAAAGAGCAAATAATGTCATTTTGCTCCCCTTTAGTTTTCTTGCAAATCGAGAAAAAATTATATCGGAAATTCCGGCGTATAGCTCGCACTTTTAACACGAAAAAATAAGATCGAAAATTAAGGGTTCGGGTTATAAAAAATACAGCTTTAAAAATAACAAAAGCGAAAAGCATAAAAAAATATTTCTACATGTATCGAGAACTTTTTATTTAAAAGAAATGACTTGCCTTATGAACTAAAAGAGTTGTAGTTATAGAAGAAAACTATTTTTTTCAAAAATCTGGTATAATACCTCGAATAAATGACTTCAAATCATAAGAGCAATGTATACAAATATTTTAGATTTCTTCGCAGAAAAGAAGATGCGTGTTATACGAAGAATATAACTAAACATTAAGAAATTCAGCTTGAATGTATTAGTGCGTGTTACACACCTTTGCTCGTTATACGCCGGATTTTAAGGTAATTATATTTGAATATGAAAATAACGCCTAGTTTGGAAATAAGGTTCCAAAATAGAAATAATGCAATTAATTGGCATTTTTTTCGTTAGCTGTAACAAATTATATTTCTACTTTACACACATTTCAATTAAAAAAAACAATGCATTTATGATAATTGAATTTATACTATGTTGAATTTTAAATGAAGTTATAAATAGAAAACCAAAAATATTGTAAAATAATTTTAATAATATCCATATAGGTAAGGAAAAATTAGAATCAGTTTATTACATGTACTTAAAAGTTTCACAAGAAAGGTAATTCGAAAATAATCAATAAAATAGAACATATGTCTAAATATTTTTTTTTTCAAGAAACAATTCAGTAAGTTAGTTTAGGGTGAAAAAAAATCTTAATGCATCTGGAGACCAAGTAATGCTAGTAAGATTATTTTTTCTTCAGATTTTGGGACATTTTATATGTTGAGATAAAGACAAATAAAAACACGTATATTTCCGAATATAAACTTATTCGTCTATAACCCGAGTATTATGACTTTTCTTCAAAAATTTACCCGAAATTTGAAACCCGTACATAAGTCAAATAAAAAAAATTATACTTTTCAAATACATTCCCCTGAGGGTGAAGATGTTACCAAGCTGGTAAAACGAATAAAACGTCTTCTAATAAACTGTTGTTAAGTATAATGTCAATAGTTTTCTATTACTATGTGCTAACCTTATCTCTAAGATATATATATATATATATATATATATATATATATATATATATATATATTATATATATATATTATATATATATATATTATATATATATATATTATATATATATATATTATATATATATATATATTATGTATATATATATACTATATATATACATATATAGTATAATAAAATAAATAAGATACCAAGTGAAAAAATTGTATAACCTAAAATGCCAAAGAAGAAAGAAATTGGAGTTCAAGAGACATTACAAGTATAGATACAAAAAGAGTCTTTGGACTAAAATGGAGACATATTATGATTTCTAGAGCTGTCGCTAAATTAGGCCTGCAATTTAGGGTTAACAATGCTTTATGGATCCATTTTCCTTTTACAGCAGAAATTTTTGACATAATAGAAAAAAAAAAACAGAGCACTGTTTAAAAGTTAATACTATTACTAATACACGTGGATGATAAACCAGACAGTAAAGTAAAATGAAATTAATAAAAAAGCACAATAATATTTCTCTCATAGAGAGAAATATTAAGAACTATATATATAACAGTTTGTGTACTATGTATGTTAATGTTATTTTCTGAAAGATTTTTAGTATATGGTTGATTTGAAAGAGCTGTTTCAGTCTTCTCAATGAGTGAACAGGAATTTTAACAATTATTCGAAAATTCAGAATCTGGCCTGACTTTGAAGGATTGTATGGGACGTCTTATTCTTTCTATTTATTTATTTTTTGAAAGAAAATTCCATTAAAAACACTCCAATTTGGAAATAATTTAAATAACTTGCTTAAAAATCCGGGCTTTTGTGTGTGTGTGTGTGTAAACTATGATATTCTGGGATTAGTGGATCCGTTTGTATTATCATAATTTAGCTTTAAAAAAAGCTACAAAACGCTTCTAGTTACACACGAAATTATACTGTAATGTTTATATAAATGTACATGCTGTTTTTTTATGCCTTGATTCACTCAATTTAACTACGCTGCGCAATAGAGGTTTCTGGCTCTTTTAATAATTTAAATGTATGGTAATATATTTTTCATACTTTTCGAATAATTTAAAGTAATATATATTAATTGATATTTTTGAAAAACTCATATAAAATGAAAGGAAAATGTTTTAAAATAATAATATTTAAAAAAAAATACTCTTACTTTTCTATACAGCGTTAAATCGCATTGCATAAAATTTTAGCATAACTGGAAAATGCAATCCGTATTTAATTACTTGCAACTTAGTAACATGCCTTTACGATTAAAAATTAAACACAAATCAAGTATTCAGTCTTAATAAATATTCATGTGAAACCAGATATCTGACCAAATTACAGCTTTCCGAGTAGCAAATCCCAAATTATAAAAGTGATTTAATGATTAGATAAAAGCTAAAATGAGCAGTAATTTGAGTGAAACGGACTGTTAGATTTAAATGAAAATGCACATCTCAGTTCTCTTAATTTTAAATTAGTATCTTTAATTTATCTAATAAAATGGACACAAAAGCTGCTTCATCAAGCGTCATTTTGCATGTAACATGATATCATGTTAATTAAATATCCAAGCCCATTTAAAATGTGCAGTTTTGAATGATTCCTTTCTACTTCATCTGCACTCATTTGAAATAAAATGGGAGTTTCCTTTCCAAATTACTATAATTGCAATTCTAATCCAGGGCATCTAATCCATTGTAACAAATTCTATTGTGTCTCTAACAACTTGGAATGTTAGAATAAGTTTCTGTTCTAATATATTTATCCTGGCTTATCCGATTTCATGGAATCATTTGGGAACAAGCATATTAATTCGTTGATGATATATCCAGACTAACTTTACGGAATTCCTTGTAACATGCGAAATGACTACATATCTACCTAATAATGTAATACGGTATAATAGGGGTTGGCAAACCTTTAGCTGTGGCGTGCCAAACCAATCTACAAATAGGGACCAGCGTGCTTAATGCATGAAGAGTTAAAGAATAGAGGTCAATTATACAGATATTTAAATTTTTATTATATATTAATTTTTCTTCATTTAAAGATATTTCCAATTTCCTACAGAAAAAATTAAAATTAAAATTGTACATATATTATTTATTTTTACGCTTTATGAATATAAAAAATAGACCAGATAAAATATAAGTATTTCTTTTCATTATAGCTAAATAAAAATATTAATACAAATTTTATAGTGAAACCAGTGTTTGTACCGCTCTGCTTTCATATCGTAAACGCAGGATTATAATTTGAGACTTTCAATTTGCCACTATTCTGAGGATGCAGTTGTCAAGGTATCCTACTACGTTCGGAACAGTGATTTAAAAAAAGCTCACAAATGGATAATTTTCATGATATCTAGTGTCACTTAGATTAGAATATATGTATAAAATTGTTTTAACGACACATTTTGACAAAAACAAATTACTTAAATACAATATTTCGGCAAAAAAGTAACTTAGAATAACCTTTTTTCAAACTGTTCTCCTTTTGTTAAAATTTTTTCTATTATAATAATACTTTGCCTGCATATAGCTCAGACCACTGTACAGAGGCTCAACTATGATTTTTGAAAGATTCACATTATTTTCAGAGTTACAACTCATTGAAATAATTATCGGTGTTTTTTTTCTTAAAATTTCTCCCCTCTGTTTTCGTAAAACTTAAAACCACTTTTAAGTTTTATATTTCAAACATTCTAGTTGAGCCTCTGTACAGAGGTCTAAGCTACATACAGACAAAATATTATTATAATAGAAGCATTTTTCACAAAAGGAGAATATTTTGAAAATGGGTCATTCTATGTTCATTTTTTGTAGAAATAGCGTACTTCAGTGTTTCTCAAACTTTCAATACTTGCGCCCCCCTTTTCAATCACAATTTTATCGCGCCCCCCTTATACATTAATAAATTACTGAATGTAATAATAATGCCCTTTGACGCTAAAGCTACAATACACGATCTTAATTATAAACCGTACAAATTAATAACATAAGTATTAAATTTTGTATGTTACTTTTAATCAAAAAAAAATTAAGTAATAGGATAATTATTATGTTATTTTTCCTTTCTCTGATTTTTAAATTGGAACATATTGCAAAATGCGGTGGCTGCTTAGAAGACAAAATATAGATATCAGCTAAATATAGAAAAAGAACTCAGAGGGTCAATTTCTAAAAAACTTTGAAAACCTTTGCTCTGCAAGACAAGCCCATGGAAGTCGCTAATACTTATTAAACTTGTTCTTAATTCAGTGTTAATAAGATAAGTATTAAATTTTTTATATATGTTACTCTTAAGTAATATATATCTTAAGTAAATTACTTTAAGTAATAGGTTGATTATTTTATTTTTCTGTCTCTAATTTTTAAATTGACACAGATTCAGAAATATTAATTAAAGATTTATTTCCTTCAAGATCCATTTCTAAAAGTACAAATGTCATTAAAAAATAGCCTAATCTATGTTGCTCTTTATCAT
>BMAV01011338.1:137692-180003 GCA_019973955.1 Trichonephila inaurata madagascariensis | reverse complement strand
TACTACCCGTACATTGCTTCTTAATTATGCATGTAAGGAAGATTTATATATCTGTTCTAAATTAAAAACAAATCATTTTAAGACTTAAGAGAATAGTTGAGTCAGAGTTTTTCTGCTTTTTGTAAGGATATCTTTAAAGAAATTAAATTTGTGTAATCATTTGAGATATCATGACATTTATAAAGCATTTCTGGAAACAACAAATATATATATATATATATATATATATATATTGAAAAATTATTTTAAAAAATGTTAAAAGAAATGGAACAATTACATTAGAATTAATAAAGTAGGAAGCGATGTATTATCCCCTTAAATATCCTAAAGCAGTTTTGTAATCATTTTCTGCTCTTTTTTTTATTTTTTTACCGTCGTTCTTTTTACGCAATTTGCTGGCATCGGCCCATTAGCCCTAGACAGTAAAAATGCTACCTTACTGCATTCTTGAAGTAAGAAAAGAGAGATAAATAAATAAAACGATTATCTTAAGTGATTGAAAATTTTAAAAGAATATGAGAGGATTTCTTGAAAGCCTCGATAAATATAAAAAGTTTTCTCATATTCTAAAAGAGAGGCAACGAAAAAAACGGATTCGATTAAACTTTAAAAGGACAGTAGTATTGAATTTAGCTATTTATTTTTTTTATAGGGAGGAAATTCCAATACCTATTATAATGGTTTTATAAATTTTGAACCAAGCTTTATATCTGGTACTATAATTGTCTTGAAATGATTTAGGACGTTGTTGAAATTTTCCTTGCATTTTTATATTAAAGAATTTTAGCGTTCTGTATATAATATTTTTTTTCTTTTATGAAAATAGTAATACTGAAATTTATTTCTTACTATGATAATCTTAAATATTTTATTTGTTTTTATAAGTGTTGTGTAAACTAACTGCTATACATATAACTCTTGAATTAGGTATCTTTGTAGCTATACAATTCAGTCACTATTAATAAAAATAGATGCATTTTCTAAATGATATTATATAATAAATTAAAAGTCCTTAATTTGTAAATAATGCCTTAAAAAAGTCGCATTTATAATGTTTTTTATGTTGATTTTTTTTCAGATGTCTTTTTTCAAGATAACATAAAATAAATGAAATCAATTTTTGATATACATGATAATTTTACTTTTCATTTACTAGCTGCTGTAAATCCTTTGAGAAATGAATCTGTAAAACTAAAAAATAAATAAAAAAATAAAAGATATTCTTCTAATTCAATCCATTCGAATTTAAATTTTTAAAAAAAATCAAGTTTAGAGTAATTAATGAAATATTGGGAACTTTGAACCGAAAATTATTACAAATGGTTATTTAAATTTATTTCTTCAGACCCTAAGCAATTTGTGAATTTGGCTCACGGCTTAGCAGTTTTATTCAAACACCTTCTTAATACCGAATATTTTCAAATTATTTATAAAAACGATTTATTGAAAAATGCCTTTTATCATTGATTCATCAAACCTTCCTTTATTCTCCTAGCTAAAAAATATGACTCTGCATGAAAAATTATTTTCTAGTTCAAATTCCGCAGCATTAAACAAATTTTTGTTTGTATATATATATATATATATATTTAACGTAATGATAAAATAATTAGACTACACGTGTGATGAATAATGTTATGGATACTTATTTCTTACATTAGTATCTATTCTAGTACATCGGATTCTTATATAAATTGGTGTTGTTACATACTATTGCATACAATGAAATAAAACACTGAAACCCGTGTATATAACATTGAAATATGTACTAAAAATTTAATGTTATATTTTATTAAATTCAGTTTTATCAAAATCCGTGTTCTTTTATGTCTATTGTTTTTCAAAAGGTATCGAAATTTTAAAATATTATGTTGATAGAGTTAAAACACAATATTGATTTTGTACTACAATAGAAACAATACGCAAATAAATTAAGAAAATTGGCTCAATTCATGATTGGGATACATGATAAAAACAAACACGTGTTCTCCATTGATTTCAAAAATTCAAAGCAGACATTTAACGAATTGTACTTGTAAATCTACTTGTAAAACTTAGATAAAATTTCAAAAATTTTAATAGGATAAAGTTGTTCAAACATAATAAACAAAATAATTCTTCAAAAAGATTTTAAAATTTAAAAATCTTATTTTATGTATGTACTTTTAAATAAAATGCATTTTGTACGCACATGTGTGTTATTATTGTAGACGAATGTGTACTTTTTGAGAGTGCAAAAATCAAAACCTAGCAATGAGTTGATTGGCTGGAAACACATGATTGCTTTATCGTGTGTCTATGTCGACACATGAGATTTTAAACTCATTGACTAGAAACTCGTGGTTATCATTATCCTGTGACTACAACACCACATGAATTAAGCTCAATGAAAGTGTAATAAATAAACGGATATCCTGGTTATCATTCCTTAAAAATACTTAAAAAATATCTTATTTAGAATACTGGCAACTCAGTAATCTAGTGCTATAAGCTTTATGGCCAGGGATGCCAGGTTGAAGTCTTGTATTCACTTTAGTTATGTTGCCACTCCAAATAAGTTCGACATTTCCTGTTTGATATTATTTAATATTTATATCGTGTTTGTTTATTCACTTTGAATCTGGCAACCACATTTTAGTTAAGTAAATTTATGGAATATTCTAAATGTGATTAAGTTTTGTGCTAAGAAAAGACTTGCATAATATTTTATCTTTACAGAGGGTCTTCTCAAATAATTAGTAATTTCATGTAAATAGCTTTATTGATTCAAAACTATATATAGCCTCATTTATCCTACGTGTCGAAGAAAAATAAAAGAATATTGAAATCGAAGAATAATAGTTTCTCGAATCACAACAGTTCTGTCATGTGAATAATGAACACCACAGTACTTTCAACTGAATTTTGCTTAAAATTTCTCTCAAAGAGTGACGTCGAAGTTATAATGGTTGGGTACCAATTACAATTTTCCGGTTGGAACTTGGCTATAAAATTATGTGTGATCCAAAGTATTTCCAAATTGTTTATGTATATATCTTTCTACATTAAAAATACTTCTCCTCAATCATTCAAATATCTTCATAATTTATTTATTATCAAAAATAGTCTTCATTTGTATCAACTTGATATAATATCCATTATTCAAAATTTTTTAATTTTAATTTTGAATCTTTCAGACGATTTTTATTTGATAATCCGAGATAATTTTTGAAGTTTCACTTCTCTAATCCAATTTCTCTGTAGCAACTGAAATTAATTTTATTCGCTCTTAAATATTCCATTTAGTGTAATATAGAAGTTAATATAGAAATAGAAATAAATAAAATCTGTGTGCTTAGCATCATATTTAAAAACCATATTTTAAGTCTTCATATACTCATCATAAGTCTTATTTTACAATAAAGGCATCAATTTTTTTAAAAAAAAGATAGAAATAAATGATTCTTTTGATAAATGTATAAATGCGATGTGTATCTGTAATTGAGAAAAATGCATATTCTTGCTAAAAGTTTACAAACTCGCCGTACTATTGACGTATATCAATGATTCTGGATGCTAAGAAGCTATCTTAAAACAAATTGTTGAAATTTTCTAATAAGGATAGATGACGCTCTCAACAACACTTGACGGGATAACAACGACAGCTTTTTATTGATATAAATCGTCAGAAACAGTATACTGTGATAAAGCTTCTTTTCATTTATAAGGGAAGTAATTTTGAATAAAAAAAATCCCTGTGGGAGTAATATGGAATAAATTAACTTTATAATGAAATTGATTTATTATGCTTTCTAGTAGCAACACAGTAGCTCAACTTGATATCAAGTTATAATTATTTTATTTCAGAACTTCTCGATTTTGTATTTCTTTTCAGAAAAAAAAACTCATATGAAGGTTTGCAAAATGTTATAATTTACTTTAAAAAGAAAGTTATCAGATAATTTAAAATATCAAAGATTATTTCAGCTTGAAAACAGATATTTTTAAAAGAAATAGATAATGTAGGCATTATTTGTATTGTATGTTTGTTACGCGCAATGCTGTGATTTTAAAGAAATTATTTTATAATTTAATTTTATAAATTAATTATAGACCTATTCATTTATGTATTGGTTAATTCATATAAAATGTTTAATCATTAAAAATTTTTAATTCTATATCAAAATTATTGAATTCATATTTTATTATTTACGTATTTACGGTAAATTTATGGATATCGGATTATTTATTTCATACTTAAACCGCGATCACTCGCGCGGGGTGTTCTGAACACCCCAGCAACAAGAAAATTCTCCCAGGATTCTAAAAAGAATGCGCAGAACCACGATTTTTTCTGTAGCTGCACATTTTAGGTCATTGAACCTTCAGACCTGATACAATCCCTCTTTCTCGAACGATTGGAATGTAATGGCCTTCAAAAGTTTATCTGGAGGGCTGAGAACTCCCGAGAGAAGTTAAACATTTGTATACAGTCTGCTCTGAATGTTGGGAAAATGATTAAAATATTATTTTTCTACATTCTACTATCATTATCTCATTAATTATAAAGTGTATTTATTACTGGTATGTTCGTTTTACTGGTTTATGAAAAAATATAAAATTATGTGTTTTAAAATGAAAATTTTGTATGTTTACTTTAATGAATGTTAGTCTCATTTGTAAGCAATAAATTTAATAATTTTATTTGTATAATATGAAAAACATCTTGAACTTTATAAATATATATCATAATGACTTAATTTTATTTTCATAATTAAATACACGTGTTAAAAGTTTGGGGTGTTCTCTACACCCCGCGATTAACGACGGTAGCAAAAACAGGCGCGAGTGACCGCGGGTTAAGCATATTCATCATAAACGTAAGGTAATTTGACTTAAATATTTAGTTCCCCTAAAATGAAATAATTTTATAAAAAAATACGAAATTATATTTTTAACTCTACATTGGAAACAGTTATGGAAAAATAATTTTATTTTCATGAATAAATAAATACATTATTTGCTGTTAGATTAAAATAATTGAGAAACATACACAAGAATACATTTATATAAATTCATTTCTTTCAAAGTATGAGACAATTTTTTTTTATTTACATGATTTATTGTTATTGATTTCGAAATTGATGACTGATTAAAAATAAGTACTAGATTTTTGCAATGATTTTTCTTTAAATGAAAAAAATGTAAGGAATTATAATTAATATCATTTGACGGATTGATAACATTAAATTAAAGTACTTTTTTATTAAATGGGGATTTATATAAAAATTCAAATTATAGTAATACCTCGACTCACGCTACTCCGATACCCGAATCCGGAACTACTAGACTTTCAAATCTTGTCGAACGATGATCATATTCTTTCAACAAAACAAGGAATAAAAAAAATATATATTAGCATACTAGCAGGAAATTTTTTGCGAAGAAAAAAAAATCTTTGAGCCGGCAGACTGCTTTGTTTGGTTTTATGAAAGCTTCTACATCAGCGTTTCTCAAACTGTGGGGCGCGGCCCCCTAAGGGGGCGTGATAACCCTGAAAGGGGGAAAAAAGAGGGAAGGGGATTTACAAAATTACAAATTTACTGAAAGGAAGCAAAACAAAATATACATTCGGACGTAATAAAAACAAAATACACATTTACACTAATATAATATACTACATATAAACGTATCAGTACTGCACAATGTATTTGATAACTAATCTCACATTACTAAGTGAAGAACAAGTTTAATAATTACTAGTGATTCACGAAGGCTTGTCATATACAAAATTTAATACTTATCTTGATAGTTTGTGCACGGTTTATGATTAAAATCGTATTGTAGCTTTAACGTCATAGTGCATTATTATTGCATTCAATACTTTGCTATTGTGCAAAGGGGGGCGCGAGGAAAATTAAGATAGAAAATTGTCTCGCAAACATTTAAAGTTTGAGAAGCACTGTTCTACATCAAAGTAACTTCAATTCATGAAATAACTTACAATTTTGTATTTGTGTTATATAAGGTTTCATTGAACATTCCTTTTCTAAATCATCATTTTCTTTTGTCTCCGTCCCCAAATAAAAATAATTTATATGTATGTATTTATATTATATGTATGTATTTATATATTACGTATGCATTTATATATTATGTATGTATTTATTTATATTATGTATGTATTTATTTATATTATATGTATGTATTTATATTATATGTATATAGTTATATATATTATGTATATAGTTATATATATTATGTATTTATTTATATGTATGTATATTAATATTATATGTATGTATTTATATATTATGTATGTATTTATTTATATTACATGTATTTATTACCCCGACTCACTCAGGTATCACTCAGTCCCACCTATTGCGTAAATTCGGGGTATCACAGTATATCAGAGGTGGCCAATCCACGACACGCGTGCCACAGTGTGGCACGGTTGAGTTCTAACAGTAGCACGCCCAGACTTAATGTAAAATTTTTAAAAATCGAAAAGAAAATAATAAACAATCGATTTTTTTCTCTATTTTTATTGAAATAGTGTTGTCTCAGACAAAAACCTCAAAATTTGGGTCAAAATAGGCTTCTGATTAATTTTTTTTTTCTTTTATGAACTTAATAAAGCAAATATAACTCTAGCTGAAATGTACCTAAAATAAAGAAATTTTGTAAAGATCTTCAAGAGCTAATCCAAATATAGATGATTTTGTAAAAAAAGAGGAGAAGAATTCAAAAATCACATTAAGAAAGTACTGACTGTTTAATAATTATTTTTGAATTAAATGCTTCAAGATATCATTTTTATTTTATGCCTCACCTAACTGAGTGAATTTTTACAACGTTTTTTTTAAACAATTAAACTTAATTTTGTACTTTTGTTTTATTTACTATATTATTATATTTTAAAATTTCGACACCATAGACTTGCATTAAATAAGTGCTATTTACGTATATATCCCACAATAAACCTATAAGTAACATTTTTTCACTTTTTTTATTTATTTATTTGTCGGTTTGTTAGAAAATTTGGAAGTGACACACACATTTTTTTTTAATCAAATAGTGGCACGCATAATATTTTTTAATCAAATAATGACATTTTTTCCAAAATGGTTGCCCTCCCCCCCCCTGCTGTATATGAACAATAGTATATGACATTTAATAAGAAATCTTTATAATTTTGAAATGAGCGTCACTCCATCTCCCCCCCTCGAAAAAAACATACATATTACTTACGTGCTGCGAATTCAATATAGTTTATAGTTACTTCTTAAAATATAAACCCATCAAAGTTCCAGTTTAAAATTCTCTTCAACGCACCTTCCTAAAAGATTCCTTTCCAATCACTCACCCGATAAACAATTCCAAAACATACGCACTGCACTATCAATTCTTCAAAGCGGAAGATTATGCTTTAAAGATTTTAACGCAGGCATAATTTAAGCCCCATGCACTCTTACTAATTACAATGGTCCAGAGTTATACGCAAAATGAAAGGTCCATTCTATTGAAAGGAAAAGACAGGCACGTCATCTTAATACGGCGATGAGCAACAAGCTTTCCTTCCAGTCAATAGCACTTGAGAAAAGCGGGGGTTCCTCCGAGAGTGCTCAATTATAACCGCAGTACACACCCGTTCATCAATTACAGACGCAAAGCGGGATAGAAGCTATTGGAGTGCCAAGCCGATCACCCAATAATGCGTATTCACCTCTCTATATTTCTAGGGAACACAGCTCCGCAAGATAGGAGACCGATCGTCTATTATAATAATGTATTATACTGAGGAATTTTCGAGAATCGTGATACGTCAGAATTAATCATAACAGCGTCATTAGCAAAGCGCCCTGCAGAAGTTCGCTGCGTCGGTAAACCTGTCTCCGCGTATTGGCAGGAATTCTCCACCCCCGCTCAACTCTCTCGCCTGAGGGGTCGGTGGGGGGGATAAGAGCGCAAGAATCTGATTTTGGCACGCGACAATATAATGTGTTTCAGTGGCATCCCCCTTATTGCAGAATTCCAAGCGATACCGAATACATTTCTAAAGTTTAATGTCAGTTCTTAACTGGATAGGGTGTGTAGGTATCTGGTGTATGTCGGTACCTCATCTTCTAGAAATGAGACGTGAGATATTGGTTCATTTGGAGTAATGCAAATAGTATGTTATGATAAACGGTCTTGAATGAAGTAATTAAAATGCATCGGGGTTCCATATGGATGATAGGATGAGTTAGGGGACGTCAAAAATACATTTGGCAGTACTTGTGCGAATATTGCAAATAATAATGGGTTGTGATGGTAAGAAAAAGCAATGGAATTGCTTGTTTGAATCATGCACTCAATTAAAATTTCAAATAATTGTATTTGTTCATGTTGGTGGTCATTGAGTCATATATATATATATATATATATATATATTGCCATTAGAACTTTTATAATTTGAGTAGTGAAAATAAAATAAATTGACATTGCATTTTGAAAAATCCACATGTTTTTTTGGAAGAAGCTTCAAAAGAAGTTCAATTCAAAAAATGACACATCAAACTCGACGATGCAATTAGTTATGTGAAGTATTAAGGTATTCGACTACGTTCGGAACCATGACTAAAAAAAGCTCCTAAATGGATAATTTTCATGATATTTAGTGTCACCTAGACTAGAATACATGTATAAAATTTTTCTAAGGACATTATGATAAAAAAAATTTATTTAAATACAATTTTTTAGCAAAACATTAACTTAGAATAACCTTTCTTCAAAATGTTCTCCTTTCGTAACAAATGCTTCTATTGTATTAATATTTTGCCTGTATATAGCACAGACTTCTGCACAGAGGCTCAACCATGATTTTTAAAAATTTCACATTATTTTCAGAGTTACAACCATTTGAAATAATTATCGGTGTATTTTCTTAAAATTTCTCCCCTCTGTTTTCGTAAAACATGGATAAATCGACTTCCGAGTTATGCATTTCAAAAATTCTAGTTGAGCCTCTGAACAGAGGTCTGAGCTATAGGCAGGCAAAATATTAATACAATAGAAGCATTTTTTACAAAAGGAGAACATTTAGAAAAAAGGTTATTCTAAGTTAATTTTTTGTTAAAATATTGTACTTAAATAATTTTTTATTGTAATACTATTCTTAACCCAATTTTATATACATTGTCTAATCTAAGTAACGCTAAATATCATAAATATTATCCATTTACACGCTTTTGCAAAATCTCGGTTCCGAACGTAGTCGGATACCTTAACCCACATTAAAAATAATTTACCGTATTTACTCGAATCTAAGCCACACGTTTTCTCCAATGTTAACGCTGCTAAACATCTGGTACGGCGTAGAATCGAAGAAAAATAAAAAGTCATTAAATGGGGTGATTAGAGCAATTACAGGTTCATACATGTATTCAAAAGTATATAATACAAGAGTAAAGTAACTAATTATTCTCTTTTTTATTAGTCATCGTTTTAAAGGTATGTTAATTATGTAATGTCGGATATTGTAAACTATTTTACATTACTTTTCATTTTTCACAAAAACTTGTTGAGAATTTGGGGTGCGACTTAGAATCGATGGTGGCTTAGATTCGAATTTAAAACGGTATTTAGAAGTTAATTTTATTAGTTATTATTTATCAGTTGAAATAGATAAGATTGAAAGACTTTGATAACACTGATTATAACAAGTTATATAAAATTAAAAGTTAAAGTACAACATTATCTTTAAGTATACAAATACAGGATGTGAAATTTGTAATTTGTATCCACAGCTTTATTTTGCCACGAATTCGCTTGTTTAGTAGTACGCGCACGCGAAACATACATGCTCAATATAGTTTAACATTAATCTTCAACCAATTTATTATAATCTTCGAATACACAATATAGAAATAAATTTAATATGTGGAATGGTTTTATAAACTATTATAATGATGATATCTACTTATATGCTAAGTACTCTAAGCAGAAGATCTTTTAATAATTGGATCCGATGATGGCAAATACGATCCAAATCTCTTCTTGTAAAGTTGTTCTGAATTCAGTAATACTGCTATAATGATATCTAATTTATTTGAACTCTTTTCTATTATTCCGACCTCTATTAACTAAAAATCTATTTTAATAGTAAGTTTAAATAGGATTATTTGAAAATACGAAGCTTGAAAAACAAATGCCTAAGCCCCACACATATGTTAAGTGAAATGCATGTGAGAGTCTGTTGCAGTTTAATTTTGATTACATTTAAAATTGATTTTCTAAGTATGGAATGAGATGAGAAGAAAAGGATTGAAATATGTGTAAAAACTACAAATATTCTTTTCACCATTACTACAAAATAAAAAAGAAATGTTAAGTATACCATAAATTTTGAAAAGCAGTATTTTCTTACAATTTTACGCATAACTTTCTTTAATTTCTATTACTAATTAACACATAATTTAATTTCTTATAATTTTTTTATAAAGTATGATTTCTGATGATGATGATATGTTTCTTTTTAACAGAGGATTAAATGTTCGTTATTTTTTTATGGAGAAAAACAAACATTGAATTTCAACTGAACTTACACATATACTAGTACTGTAAAATGATTATGCTAACAATACAGTTACACTCCTCAATTACAGGCATATCAAACATTTCCTCGGAAATTCGTTCTATTCGTGCACTTGGTTATCATTCTGAAACTTCCAGAAGCAGTATTAGTGAAATGTATTTAACAAAACCCTAACATAGAAAGAGTAACAAAAATAAATAAAGCTTATAAAGTGCATATTTTGGACCAATACACTACTACGCCTGTAACACGAATTTGTGTAACTTTTTTTTTATAAAGAAATAAGGTTTGTAAAAACGTAATTTAGACTAATAATACAGTAAAAAAATTAGGCATGTGTATATATTTTATAATTTGTAGATTATCTACTTAATTTTTAATAAAAAATGTTCTTGTTTTTTCGCATATTAAGCTCAAAGCAAACTTATTTTTGCTACATCTTTTACTCTACAATATTTTTATCAATATTTATTTCTACAACATTTATTCAATGTAGTGTATTATAAAATTGATTCTTTTTTTTTACTTTCATACAGACTCTGATCAATCCATAGCTATTTAGATTTAAATACATTTATTAAAAATACGAAATTTTCTTAATCGAAAATTTAAAACTACTAAAAAAATTACTAACAAACATGAAACATACGTTATAGAAAAGGCACAATATCAAATATCGGATTTAGAATCAACAATTGAAATTTTTGTGCAAAATCGAAATTGATTTTTTATATACATAAAACCATTTGCTTTGAATCAGTCTAATATTTCAGCCTACCTATACACGTTTACATTATGGAAATTAGTTTCATACTAAATATACAGAGAAATACACAGAAGATCAGAAAGAACTAAGACTTTTTTATATACATACAAAGATCAAATCACATTTGTTATTAGAGCCCGCATTATTCCTACGCTATTATGATTTTATTTTCAACTTGAAACTCTTAAACTGATATGAAGATTCTCTTAAGATAACAAATGCGCATGAAAGCCCATTTGGAGTATCAAATCGCATCTCATTATTCCAGCCCGCATCTTTTCCTTCTAACTCAAGTTGATTTCCTCAAGAAGAGAAATCCACTAGAGTTGAAAATCACTTTCGATCGTTACATCTCCGTCCGTACAACAGGAGGAAGAAAAGCGACACTCTAGAAGGAGAGAGTTGGCCAAAAGAATTAAATGTACGCAACATCTGAGAAGAGAGTATTCCTGTTATCCTTTGCAGGCCAGACAACTAAGCGGAAGTGCCTGTAGGTTGTCCTTACCCCCTCCTTTGTTCCCTGTCTCTTCTAATGCTTTTCTCTTTCTGCACTGCAGAGCACGGCTTCCGTTCTGTTGGGAGTTTCCGGTTCTCCCCCCCCCCCTCGTTCCTCTGCATCTTACATGAAAAGAACTGGTGTAAAGGTTATCTGTAGAATGGACCACACCAAGCAGAAGGTGGAGTAAACTGCAAACGAAATAATATTAGTCCTTTCCTAGGGGCTGGCTAAATCGCGTGCATCATTAGATATAATTAATTCCGCATTCTCATTTTGAAGGTAGAGGGATTGTAGTTTGCATTAGCGTCAAAATTACTGTTCCAGAGCAGGAAGTGTTTAGTTCCATTAATTAAGAATTAATCTGTTTTCTGTTTGTTTGTAGAGACGAATCGTGCGAGTCGTTATGTAATATGCTGAAGATTAAATTATACGGCTGCCTTATTTCTGTGATTACTAGTGTTTGTATTTTATTCCGTTTAAACAAAACGGGATAATATTTATATATTGTAATGCAGGGGTGTCCAACACGCGGCACGCCGACTCTTTCAAAAAAATTTTTAAACATCAGATTTTTAAAGTTTTTTCATTTTGAAATTTATTTGAGGGGAAATTTATATATATATATATACAAAATGTATTTCCCTGTTACCGGTTCTTGCTTTATAATAAATCCTTTTTGATAATAGAAATGTCCTTTAGATTAAAATTGATTTATATTTTATCAAACAGTTAATTTGATTTTACTATGGTAAATTACTTTTTTAATAAATTTCGAACTGCATTATGCATATCCTTTACTGTGGATGGTACATGATTCTCTGCGTATGCAACTTTCGTTTCTCCTCCTTTTCTGTTTGGAATGCCCAAAAAGCAAGAGGCATACAGAGATGTTTCTTAAAGTTAAAAAAATATATATATTCAGGACTATATTCAGGACGGTTAAGATAAAGGGCAATGTATACTTAATCATTTGCGAATGACAGCACTATCAAATTTCAACAATGAGTAACGAAAGATCAATTCAATAGGAACACCGTAATTTTCAAGAAAATGGAAACCATAATATTTTAAATATTATTTGATCATTGCATTATTATATTATATATAAACACTATTATATTATCTATATCTGTATGCATGAAAAATAATGAAAACAATAATAATAATTCATTCTGTTTTAAATTTTTACTTCCATAAATGTTTTTTTTTATTTCAAAATCTGATATAAAGGTGCATATTTTTATGTGCTCCCCGCGAGATTATAATGTTTTCCCGAATTGGTCAGCAAGGTCATTTGGGTTGGACACCCCTGTTGTAATGTATGGTAACGGATTATTTGTTTTATAATGTTATTACACAAATCTTTAATTTTTTTTAATTTATTTTTTGTTTATATTTGTGTTTAGAGCAGAGACTCTCTCAAACTTTTTTGTCTCGTAGACCCCTTGCAATGTTTTTCGTTTTGAGGTAGACTCCTTCATACATAATATTGAATTTTCGTAAATTTACCAACTTAAATGTATTTTTAATAGCTGATATAGAGCTATTTATTTTAAATTATTTAAATTTTTAACTGTAATGAAGTATAGTGCGTAAAAAATTTGAGAAAAATATGTTAAATAAGTTAAAATTTAATTAATACTTAAAATAACTGAGCAGCAAACAAATGTTTATAATGGGACTCTAACGAATCTGTTGCTTCAATAACAATATGAATTGTTTTCCTCCTTTTGTTTCTTTTTTTTTCTATGTGACTATATGGATACATTTACTACTGTGGTATTGCGGTAGTCAAAGTATTCTCAAACCTAGTTTCAAAATATGAACAGAGGGCATGAATAAAATGTCATCTTTCTGGAAGATTGTGACAAATTGAGAAACTGGGAAAATTCACGACGTTCAATGTTTAGCTTGATTCCTTCAAGAAACGCTGAAATGATGGTCCTTGTTTTAATAAAATTTATGCTATCACCTTGTAACTGCAAATTAACCTCATTAAAATAAGTAAATAAATATGTTAAGTAGATAAAATTTAGTTTCCGCCTGATTAAATTTTCTTTTAAAATTAAAATCACACGATTTGGTTTAATGAGAGCCACTATCGCAGACCCCTATTTACATCTCATGGACCAACAAATTATTTTTTCCCTGACATGGACCCTTTGCAGGTCGATATAGACCCCTTTGGGAATCAATGATTTGGAGCACACATTGCTCGATACATTTATATATCTTATTTCAGAAAGTAGATTCGATTTATTTGTGTAACAATTGCTTTTCACAACTTTGATGTTCCCCTTTAAGGAGAAGTGGAGGTTTTATTATTAATTGAATACTTATAAAAACACTTTGAAAAATAATAAAAATTTCGTTAACAGTCTTGTGTTATGTGTCGTTCTTACCGCGTCGGGAAAGCTTTTCCGACCATACATTTCTATGTGATTCCTCATCGTCTAAGTCTACTGTCTGTTCTAAAAGTTTCCAACCATTGTACTGATACAACTTGTAGATATTTCATGTTTTATTTGTGAGTGAGAGTAACTTAGAAATTAAAACTAGAAATACTTATTTAATTTATTTTTAAAAGTAATAACAGTATTTTTAACTATGTTTGCTAGTTCATAAAACAAAAACACATTTTAAAAAAATTGAATCAAAGGTTTATGACATACTATCTTTCATTCGCGTCACCTAAAAAATAACCATCAGTCAATATAATTTTTTTAAAATGTTATTATATTTTATTATAATGTAATAATAATAAAAATAATGAAAGCTAATATCACCTACATATGGTGTATAGTTCATAATGAATGAATGCATTGTCGCTAAACAATTAATATAAGTAGTTTCGAATCTGAATTTATTGAATTTAACAAGAAATATGCATATATGTATTTCTGCAAATAAATGAAAATCGTTCTTTTCTTAGAGTTTGTGCTTTCTTTCTGTTTTTGAGAGAAAAAAGTTATTTTTTTCTGAATAGAATGATGCATAAAAAATCACTCAAGAGACCAATTACATTCAGAGGCCCTTCACTGTTGTTTTTTTTTTCCGGAAACTCCCAGCTACTGGTTGAAAGTGGTTGGTGAACTTCATTCACAACAACAAATAAAAAAAAAAGAGGCAATTGTGACCAACAACCCTTGGGAGGCTCATCACGTGATGTCTGGAAAAGATTTGTATTCATCTGTAACAACCAGGGGAAACATATTATTTTTAAATGAAACGTGCATCATTTCGAAAATCTGAATAAGCAATCTTCGAATTCCTTTTATTGGCGTTTTCTTTTTTTTAAACTGCTAAATTGAGATAATTTAAACATTTTTCATAGTCAACACATGCAAAAAATATCCAAACTAATGTATAGAACCTAAAAATTCCCTCTCCTCATAAATTCGACTAACTGCTTTTGTTGTATTTTTGCGTATTAAATATAGCTTTGGAGAGTTGGCAACAAAAGTTAGGTGCATTAGAATAGCAGTTATTTATAAATAACGCAATGTTAATACTGTTAATAATATTATATTGATTCAGCGTTTCTCAAACTGTGGGGCATGTCGGCCTAGGGGACGTGATAACTCTACAAAAAGGGGGGGGGCTATTAAAAAGTCGAAAATAAAATATTATGTAAAAAAAAAAAAATATTAACTTACTGAAAGTAAATGAATAAAATACACTCTGACATAATAAAATGTGTATTTTCACATTTACACTAACATAATACGCTTATAAATATGTATCACTACTACACAATATATTTTATAATTAATTTAGCAATACTAAGTTAGAAACAAATTTAATAAATACCATTGACCTCATGGGCTTGTCAATTTTAAAATTATATACAGAAGTTAGCATTTATCTTGATAATTTGCATGGTTTATATTTAAACCCTTTTCTGTGGATTGAAAAATATGTAATTCGCACCCCAATACGTATTCTGTTTTCCACGTAGGCGCGCTTGTGTGATGTATTGGGGGGGGGGAGGGAGAAAAGGAATAAGGTCAAGGGGTCTCTGTCAAGGTCTTTTTATTGCATTGTTAAGCCCTCGAAAAAATTTTATGAATAGCAGTGCACAGAAAAGGTCGAACTACTGAAAGACGTATATATACGTCCGGGATAATTAACTCCTTGGCTGAGCGAGACGTTTATATTGTGTTGGAGGGAAAGTTCTATCGTATTTTAAATAGGCAGGTGGTTTTTTTTTGTAAATAAAAAAAACATCTGGCTAGTGAGTCATTTGGAGTTTTTGTTTTTTTGTTTCTTTAGCTGCTGTATAATATAAAAGGAGTCCTTTTTTACCGTTCATCATTTACTTGTAATATTTAAAACGAAAAACATGTCAGTAGATAAAGTGCATGTACGACACTACATTTTGTATGAATTCCAAAAAGGAAGCAATGCATCGGTTGCATGTAAAAATTTATGTGCGATATTTGGAAAAGATATTGTAAATGTTCGCATTAGTCAAAAGATGGTTTAGCAAATTTCGTTCCAGGGATCTGAGCCTCCAAAAAAGTGATCAATCTGGATGACCATCTAAGATCGATAATGATGTTTTGCGATCCATGTTAGAAAATAATCCACATTTAACAAGTTCAGAAATTGCAGAAGAGTTTGCATTCATCATACAATTGTTGTAAATCACATTAAATCTCTTGGGTTTGTGTTAAAGCGAAGTGTTTGGGTTCCACATGAATTAACAGAAAAGAATTTGTCTGATCATGTAAGAATGTGTTCATCACATCTGATTAGACACAATGTGGAACCGTTTTTAGACCAGCTGATTACTGAAGGTGAAAAGTGGATTCTTTACGAGAATATTAAGAGAAAAAAATCTTACTGCAAACCAGAAACATCATCAGCAACAGTTCCAAAACCAAGTATCCATCAACGAAAAGTACTGCTTTGTTTGTGGTGGGACAGGAAAGGTCCAGTGCCCTACGAGTTGCTGAAACAGGGAAAAACCATCAACGCGGATCTGTACTGCAATCAACTGGATAAATTGAATGCAGCTATCAAAGAAAAAAGACCAGCATTAGTGTCCAGAAAAGGAATAGTGTTCCTCCACGATAATGCTCGACCGCATACTGCAATGGTGACGTTAGGATGGGAAGTCCTTGGTCACCCACCATATTCACCTGACATTGCACCATCTGATTATTACCTGTTCAGATCTCTGCAAAATTATCTAACGGAAAAAAATTCATGTCTTTTGAAAGTGTTTCTAAGGTAGTTGCTGACTATTTATCTCCAAGTACGAGAATTTTTCTACAAAATAGGAATTTATATGTTACCTGAAAGATGGCAATAAGTTGTAACAAGTAATGGAGCATATATAATATTTTAATATTAAACACATATTTTTATAAATGCATTCAAATATTTTCTTTAAAATATGACAGAACTTTCCCTCCAACCCGATATATGCCGGTGGCACTAGAGATGTTGAAGTCGAATCGTAGCTTCATCGTGAAAGTATAGTATTATCGAATTCAATACATAGTTATTGCATGGAAAGGAGAGGGTGATGAAAATTATGAATGTTTATTAGATCGCAAATATTGAAATTTTGTGAAACTCTGTATAAATTTCAAATAATAACGCGATTTAATTATATGTGTAACATTTTATAAATAAATTTAATTCATAGGACTTTCGGAATTGATTAGAAATCAAAAGCTTTTGTGAGATTTACATACAACTCAAAGATAATTTTAGAACACACTTTCTAAAAATGATAATGGTCCAAAATTATAATCTAAAAAGACAATTAAAAAAATTGACGTAAAAACTTGAAGGAATATCTCAGGATAATGTGAGAAAGTGCAAATTTGAAATCGCAAGAATTTCTGAAGATTAAAATTTAATTTCTTTATATCAAAGTAATCGAGGAAAAGGAAATTTTATGTTACATTAAAGCAATGATCTTCAAACTAAGTTCCACGGAACCTTGGGGTTCCACGAGTCACAATAAAAAAAATCGAAAAGAAATTTATAAAAGTGTATATAAAATGCAACCACAATGTAAATGTATACACACAAGAATTTATAGCTCATCCCTGCCATTAAAAAATTGATATAATAAAAAGCTATTAAAAGGTATATATATATATTATATGTGTGTGTGTGTATTACTTATTACATTATGAATATTTTATTGTTTACTATCTTTAGTTCCCCAAGATAATTTTATACCCGTTAGTATAATGTCATGCAAAACTAAATAGTTTTCTAATGGAAAATGCACCTTTTTATATTTATGGAAAAACACCTACAACATATCAACGGATTCGATGTTAAAAATCTAAATTTAAGCAAGAACGGATCCTTAATTTTATGTTGCAACTTCATGCAAGATCACAGTACTTCTCAAACAGCTATAAACATTTTAATGCCATTCAGAAAAATGTGCGCAAGTGAAAAATATTTCTTAACGTGAATGGCTATAAAAACAAAATATAAAAACAAATGAAGCTTAGAATACGTAATGCGATAAAAGTAGATTATTTTTTTTTAATAATAAATGCAATACTTTTTTTAATTGTCTTTACTTTGATCTATTGTTGATCTACTTTAAATGTTATTTTAAAATAGGTTCTCCTAATTGTGTGTGTGGAATAGGGTTCCACGAAAATACTTTCAAGCTCTAGGGGTTGCACAAACAAACCTCCTAGTTCTAGGGATTCCATGAGTTGAAAAATTTTGAAGACCACTGCATTAAAGTATTGTGAAAAAAAAAAAAAAAAAAAAAAAAAAAAAAATAAATCTGGAATTTATTTTCTTAAAATAAGAATACTATTTGAACTTGATAACTTATATGAACAATAATTCGTGTCAATCAGTTAAAAAAACAATACAACTTTTTTTTAGTTTGAGACTTTTGGTCATGTGTGTTCATTTTTTATGAAAAAAAAAAGAAAACGTTATCGAATTCTTTATCAAGTAAAAACAAGTAAACAAGTAAATTTACATTGCATGTAGCCTATATTAGCTTCAATTTTTCTATCAGTCAGAATAATATTTGATATCAGATATTCGTTTTTGAATTTTCTGACACATTTGGCGACATAAAACTACAATTTGATGAAAAAGGACATTATAAGCTCCGGGTTTACATTCGTGTTTCTCACAATCTTTATTTCATGGCGATTAAATGGATGAAAAGTTTGTTTTTTGTGTAACATTACTATTATATTTTTCCTCACAGATACTATTCATAACAATCCTCAAAATTATAAATAGACAGCTAATAAAGTATAGTTATGATGTATAACTAAGCTGTGAAATTAAATGAGCCTATAGTATGGCTTTATAATTATAATAAAATGTAATTATATTAAAATGTAATTTTGATGACCTTGACATATAAGCATAATTAGAATGTGAAATACACATTTTTTAAAGTATAATTACGAACAACATAAATATGACAGAGAAGTAAAAATATAAATCTATAAGGAAATAAACAATAATGCACCGGTGGTTTAAAAGTCAATGAATTTTCTCAATTTACGTTGCTTATTATACAAAAGTTTGCACTGAAGTGAGTGAATATTAACGTCACACTGTTCAACTACACGAGAGCTTTTGGCGACGGACAACGTAATTTTGAACCATGGTTAAGTGACGTGGACGACACCTGAGCTGCCCCCCTCTCCTAACTACCATACCAACGGGAGGACGTTTCAGCTCTCGACAGATTTAACGCGCATCGCTGCCCTACACAGCGGGTTTATAGTGGTACTGAGCTTGAACTCTTGACATGTGCCTTCCATGATCCGATACCTTGACCACTGGGCTACCGCAGCCCCTAGTTTGCATTGAAAAACTGAAGTATAAATCGAAAAGGAATTCAGTTTACTGTCGTAATTCATTAAATATGACGATATATAGTTTAGTTGTTTTTCTTAGGTTAAAATCCCGTGCTTCTCAAAGTTTCAATATTTGCGACCCAATATTCAATCATATAATTTTCATCGCACCTCCCTCCCCTCCATAAAATAACTATATAACAGGTTCAGAAATACTATACATGAACTCTAAGCTACAATGCGACTTTGATCACTTTAGTGTAACAGGAGTATATAAACGTCTTGTTCTTAACTCATCCTAAGTTTTAATTTCCCTGGACATATATATACGTCTTTCCGAAGTACAATATTTTCTATGCACTGATATCCATAAAATTATTCCTTGTCCTTGGAATGCTATAAAAGGACCTTGAAAGTGTTTGCAAGGGATTTACTTATTTCAGGTTATTTGCTTATTTATACATTTTCCTCCCCTCTCCATAGATTACTTGCGCGTGCCTACGTGGAAAACTACGGCATTGGGGAAAGAATAGTGTAGCTTTCAATTGGCAATTAAGACATTCATTATAAACCGTACAAATTATCAAGATTTGTGTTCATTTTTGTATATAATTTTATATATGACAAACCTATGGAGTCATTGGAAATTATTAAACTTGTTCTTAACTTAGTATTGTTAAATTATTTATAAAATACATTGTACAGTATATTTATAATTTTGCGTGTGTGTGTGTATTACATCAGTGTTAATGTCTATTTCATATTTTTTATTATATCAGAATATATACCGTTAGTTTATTTCAGAAAATTAATAAGTCTGTTAAATAATCTTATGTTTCCGACTCTTCAATATGCCCGTGCACCTCTTGTAAAGGTATCACACCTCCCTAGGGAGCGCGCCCCACAGTTTGAGGAGCGCTGGGTTATACCCTTTAAGTTTCTTAAGATCAAATACTAAACATGAGTAAAAAGTAAGTAAGGGCTAAATAATATTTTTATTCTAACTAAATTATTCAATAACTCTACTTTATCTTCTGCGTGTGAAAGAAAACAGAAACAAAAGTAAAAATGACTACGATAAGGAAACTAAAATTAATCAAAAATAAGTAGGGAGAATAGAATGCAAATTTAAGTAGTAATTTAAATTGATAATTAACTGATTGAGGCCAAATGAACAGCTACCTTTTAAAGCAGTAGAGATGCAGTTAAAAATATTAAGATCAAATCATTTAAAGTTTATTTTACACACTTATGAAATCTCTTTTAATGATATTGCCGATCTGGAAATCAGTAAGCATTTTAAATGACTAAATGTGTGAGTTAAAAATAAATAAATAAACATTTTAATTAAAAGATTGTGCGAAGAAAAGAAAACAAAAAGTGAGTGCCATGAACATTACTTAAAAAAAATGTTTATATATATATATATATTTTGTTTCGTTTTTTTTTGTCTGATTCGCAATAACTTCTGTTAAAATTAACAAATTATAACAAATTTACGAAATGTTATTGAAAGTATTTTCGCATTTGTGTGTATGATGTTAATTAATTCGTTCGGTGAATATCTCAAATTAAATACTCACTGAGGTTTTTTAATAAAAGTTAAAAATATAGTTTTATCACAAATAATATGGTACTTGTATATTACAACATCGACTAATTTCGCCATATTAAAAGATGTTACCAAATTCTGTCATTTTAAGCAAAAAACATGATTATTGTACATACACATGCATGGCTATAACTTGCACGTATTTGTTGTATATCCTGGTATCTTTCGACATATTTTCATCTGAAGAAGGTCGAGGGTATAGTAGGCAAATGACATTAAAATTTATCCGTGTTATCGAGAAAGGAATTGATATTAGATCATGCTTTTTTAACTTTTATTATTTTTTTAACTTCTTCCTTTCACTTTTAGAATTTAAATCATTTTACCCTTTAGCATGTTTTTATCAATAAAAAAAAAACTCTATGAAAGACAGACCTCAATGTGTTTTCACTTATTTATTTCCATCGACTCTAATCAAGCATCAAATTTTTCAAAACATGAAAATTGTTTTCTCTGATTTCAAATCCCTTTCTGAAATATCTGTCTTCCAAAAGTAGATATTTTTTATTAAATATTGATACTTTAATTTGGTCTGAAATACAGAGTTTCTTATGGTTTGAATCATTGAGGAATTTGAAAAAAAAGCAATACTTTTTTCAATTGCGTTCTTTAACGATAAATAATTCAATATTTTCAGAAAACATTAAAAGCTTCCAAACATGAAACAAAAAGAGAAAGAAATAATTATAATGATTCCGCTCAAAGATTGTATTTAGAGTGCTTTGAGGCTTCTTTCTGTTTTTCTTACATAATTTATTACTTTGTTCCTTTAACAATTTCTAGTTATTTATGAATTTAGATTGAGTTCTTTTTTTTCCTTCCTTAATTTATCCGCACGGTATTTTGAGTCCATTGCATACAAAATAATGCCAAATAATGTATTCAATATTTGTTATTCTGTTGGAAATACGCATGGTATATTTTATTTAAGAATTAATAAAGCTATTTCAAAAAAAAAAAAAATTGCATTCAAATGTATTCATAAAGCTTCAGAACATTGTCTCAATCTTATCAATGTTTATTTTTTGCCTTTAAATATTTCTTTCTTGAGCAGCGTGTCTGAGAATAAGGGAATATATATTATTCATAATCAATTTGTATCACATAAAGTATGTTACATATTCTTAAAACTATCGATGAAAAGTTTTCTCACTGAAGTTTATCCTAATATGATGTTACTTTTATAAAAAAATAAAGGAAACCCAATTATGCAACCATATTAATTTTTCACGCGCGTTTCATATTATATCTTTACACAATTTCCTCCTAATTATTAATTTTTATTTATCTAAAAAAATATAATAATCATTTTTAAATTAATTACTTGTAGCGATGTTTGTAGAATTGAATTAATCTAAAGGCACACATTTTTTATTTTAAATTTCAAGTAAGAATTACAAATTTTGAATACAAAGAATTTTATCTTATTTCTTAATAATATGGTACTTTTCAAGCTAAAAAAAAAAGAAAGAAAGAAAGAAAAGAAAAGAGAGAGAGAGAGAGAAACAGATATACACACACAAAATCGAATTATATTTTCATAATACATTATTTCAATTATGTTTGGAAAAGTCGATAAAAATTTTGCTCGAATCTGTTTGATACGTTATTTTTTTATTAACAAATATTAAAGGAATATAAAAACATTTAAAAAAAATAATATATATATATTACATCTAATATGTTCCTTAATTCTGTGTTTTATTGATATTTGAACATTTTCTTCAATAGAAAAAGCCCTCCTACTCAAAACATTTCTCCAAATTCCTTAATATAAGCAAAAAAGGATCACTCCATGACAATGTCCACCCACACGTCTCACGTAAAATCATGGACACATTAAAAAAAATCATCTGGAAAGGTTAGAACATCCACCGTACAGTTCGGATTTGTCACTTAAGCCCTTTGATCACTTAAGACAGCATTATGTTTCTATACCGACGATGAAGTGAAGGAAGCTGGGTAGGACATCTTCAATAATCAACCACGTTCTTTATAGAGTAAAGACAGAAGCCTGCTGCCTAAGCGATGGGACCTATGTAACAAGCCCCCAGAATGATTTTTTTTATTTCCAATAAAAACATTCATTTTATTGTACTGTGGTTTTTTTCTACTTCAATATTGTGATATGTCTTAAAGTAAAAAATCCTTGACATCAATGATACTTGATAAATTTATGATGACGGATGAAAATAAAATTCTTACCATACAGTTATCTTTATATATATTTTATTAATAAAATATTTAGTATTGTTCAACTATATTGTAATTACTCATTTCTTTATCATGCCATTAATCATTATTTTTGAATAAAAATTTCTCTTTTTAATTACATCAACCAGTAATGTATAACTGTTATTAATAAAAACACTCACAATAGAATTTAATTTTACTAATCCCTTATGTCTTTAATAACACAACGTTGTTTTTCATGCGTGATGTGAGGATTAATTATTTCAGTGATAATTATCTTAAGAAGTTTAATTAAAAATATTTTTTTTCTCAACATTCATTCGTTAAAAAAAAACAATTCAAAAATAATTCCGATGAAAATAGAATGAATAAAAACGATTAAAATTAACACCGGGGAAATACTTCAATTTCGTGATCTCATATCTTTTATAACGTGGGTGATGAAATAATGTGCGTGATGTTTTTGAACAAATATGAAGTATTGATTATGATACTCTGTTTTTAATTTAATAAGTTTTATGGTAGTTTTCTTTTCATTGTTTCTAATCAAGATTTGATTTAATATATCCTTGATGCTTTCTGAAGATCATGAACTTAGAAATGCTTAGATGAAACCTTATACTCTCAGTTGAACATGCTTTTGTTATAAAAGTATATATGTAATTTTATATAAAAATAATAATGTCACTGAATATGTTCGGAACCTTGTTTTCGCAAAAGAGTATAAATAAATTATTGTTGATATTTAATGGAAGTGCATACAACGGCGCCTCCTTCTGCAAGTCGCAAAGCCCTTAACGAGTGGCCCAAATAGGGATTCCTTTTGTCTCAGTCGTCTAAGGCATGCACGGCGTAACTGCAGACTGGTAGGTCGGTTGATCAAATAAACAACCCCCAAAATACACATCCGATTACATATAAAGGGTTTTAAGAATATTATTATAATAACAATTATTTAAATGCAATTTTTTTAGTGAACAATGAAGAAAAATTGGCATACTTTCAAAGCATTCTCTTTTTATGAAAATGCTTCAATAATAATATTTTGCTCATATATAGCTAAGACTTCTTCCATAGAGCCAGGACTAGGATTTTTGAGATATAAAATTGAAGAGTGGATCTTTTCAAATTGTTTATATCAGATTGCATTATATATATATATTGCATTTAATTAAAAGCAATGGTTATTATTTCAATTGTATGATCTTAATTCTGAAGGTAATGTGAACCGTTTAAATCTTGCAGTCTATTCTATGTAGAAATATCTTTGCTATATATTGACGAAATATTTTTTATTATTGAAGCATTTCTAATAAAAGAAAACGTATTGAAAATATGCGTTCTTTCTTCATTTGCTCCTACAAAATTGCATTTAACTAACTTTTTCTTGAAGTAATGTTCTTATAAAACATTTTCATGTACATTCTGATTCAACTGGCACTAAATATGTATAAAAAATTAAAATTATACGCATGTTCCAAATGACGGTCTCGAACGTAGTCTCGGTCACATTTTAAACCAAACAAGACATACTAATATTTGACCAGATAGTTTTAAATTTCGTTTCCTGCGCTTTGTTATATTGCTGCAAGACAGCTCTAATTAGGTGTAAGAATCAGACTAGTAGTTATGACATTTAATATATTCATGTCATTTTAAACTAATTATTCTTGCGTGTAATAGTTTCAAAAGGTTTTTATAAAAGAAACGCACAAACTCTTATACAGAGAATATATATATATATATATATATATATATATATATATAGTAATGTATGTTTGTGTGAGTGGGGGTGGTGGTATAAACGCTTAAAACGAAGTACTGGTTAACACGAAAAAATACAATGGTCCGGACAAACTATTATGTATTTTCATGCATTTTTTGTGTCACTTAACATAGCACTAAAACCACTTCTTACGAAAAGCTTTCTCTTCTGGGAATGAACAAAATACGAAAAACACCAGCCACGCAGGTTCATCATCAGAAGAATTATTTGCAGTAAACTATAATAAGGTATGTACCGTCCCTATTATGCCAGATAAGGACATTTTGAAGTTTCTTGAAAGCTCAAAAAATGCGATTGTTACAGAATTTTGACAACCAAAATGAAATGAGAAATGCAGCTCCTGATCCTACGTCATCCGAAATGAGGAACATCATGAAAAGTATGCTCAGCTATTTACACGCACATTCTAATGGTGAAGTGAATAACAAAATAGAAAACTGGTTCTATTTTTTTTTTTTTTTTTTTTTTTTAAAAGAAAAATCAGATTACATTCCAAAAACAAAATAAATATTTTGTTTTTCTAATCCTTGAAAGCTTTATATTTACTTCCAATGTGAGTGTTTTTGTTGCATTGATTTTTATTAAATACACGCATTTATACGTATCTATGTAAATAAAATGTACTCTAATAAACTTAATTTTGTTGAATATATGACTTTTTTCTTTTGCAGTATCTCTTAACATGAACAAATACTTGTTCCCTTAGTTTCGTTTTAAGAGATTTTCACTGTATTCTTAAGGATAATAGATTTTAACATTTATAAGATGAGAATAACAATGGAAATCAGTTTCAATTAAATATTATATGAAATAATTCACCACGTAGTTTTGTTTACACTTTGAAAAACGTGTACTTCATGGAGTTGAAATAAATAGTTAATACATCAGAAGTACTATTTTCAGATAATAGACAAGATAATAGCTTCTAAACAACTACAGTTCAAAGCAAGAGTGAAAAACACACACACAAAATCCCTTTTAACTTAATTGCTGATAATGGCGTTTGGAAATTCGAGTCCTATAGATTGCTATAACAATCTTTTGGGAAACCATGGGGAAAAACAGGTATAAGTATGTTAACACGGTTTCATTAATTACTTAGAGCAAAGTGGAAAAGAAAGCAACAACAACAACATTAAAATTCAAAAAGAAGTATTGTGAGGCTAAATAAAATGGGTAATAAATAAAAATTACAAGGTCCCCTCGCAAAATAACATCGGTTTCCTGAGTGTCCTCGTCCATCACGTCAAAGTGAACTACCGTGGAATTCTAGGGGCGGATCGAAAGAAAGAATTCCACTATCCGTAATGTGAATCTGGGGGATTTTGCGGAAGAAGAGGATAAGTAAATGGCTTTTCACTTTCGACGAGACTGCACAGACATTTATCTTCGTAGCTTTTCACCGAAGAAAGAGTCTCTTCCATTTCTGATTTCTTTTACCTTTCTTGTTTCGCTTTTTCGTTTTGCCAGATTACTTCACCTTTGCTTTACCCTTTTAAGGGTTTTATTACCCCTGTTATTAACGCAAGGATATTGAGTTGCTTACAACACTTATACATCTAGAATTAATTATTTTCCTGAACTTTCACTTTTATTGAATAGATGGGGGTGTTTTCGTCTATAAGTGTTATTGGTTTTCTTCCTGATTTACCTATAGTACTTGTCTTTTGTTGTATGGTTCTGAGGGTTCCATTTCTTTATCTTAAAAAGCAAGGGATGTAGATTTATTCTTGACAAAATATAACTGGAATCCATCAATCCAAGGTTTATCATAGGGAACTGTGGAAAAGAAGTGGAATACTATTTAATTAGGAATATTGACCCCCCCCCCTACAAATAATGGAATCCAGTGTGGAATATCTCAATGGGCTCCATTCATGAGGGACACATGATAAATACAAGCACATGTTCTCCTTTGAATTCAAAACAGACATCAAACTAATTGTATTTGCTCTTCTATTCGTAAAACGTAGGCTCAAATTTAATAATTGAGCAAAGGTGTTTAAATGTTATGAAAAAACATTTTTCAAGAATAGTTTATAAAATTTAAAAAAAAAATTATATTATGCATTTATTTCTAAACATAATGCATTTTGTGTACATACTTTTTTAAAAAAAAATTCTACAAAGAGCAAAAGTTGGCAACACAAAAGAGCGTGGACTAATTGGCTGGAAATACAAGAAAACTTTTATCACGTAACTAATACGTCACACGAGTTTTTTTTATTTAATTTGCTAGAGAATCACGTGATTATCATTATCATGTGACTATGTCGTCGCATGAATTCAGCCCATTTTTAGATCTGTATCATACCAAACATTAACCAAGAATAATAAAATCATAATATGTTTTAAAAAAAGTGTTTTTTCTTTATAACATTAGTATTGTAAAAGTAAATAAAACAATACAAAATTTGTTTCAACATCATTTTAAAGTTTGTTTTGCTTTACTTAAAATATTGTTGAAACAAACTTAAGCAATCGAAACTTTAAATTATTTACTGAAAATTTAAATTTTGAGTGAGTGTTTCTTTAAGTCGTAATATAAAGCAGCATGAGGGCTGTTGGCGTCAGACCTCGATGATGAATCATGGTCAAGAGACTGAGCTAGCACTCAGTCTTCGAACTTCTACACCACACCAATCGGAGGACTTTGAACCTCGACAGCTTTCACGTGCACCAATCCTTCTACACAACGGTTCTTCAATGGCACTATCTTTCAAAGTCATGACACACTAAGCACCTGTCCAGACTATTTCACCATTAGACTACCGTGGACACATTAATTTTTATATAATAACGAGAAAATGGCAGATGAGTATATATATATATAATGGTTCTGAAAAATAGATATTATTTTATCTTGAAGTGAATGATTTGTGAACTAGAGTGCATTTAAACTTTACACTCAACTGTCGGAGTAAAAATTCATGAGTTGCTTTATTTAAAAATTTCTGGCAAAATTATGAAATTTAACTGTATGTTAAGAATTTAGAAAATGGAAGATCAGTTAAGTAATATATTCAGTTAATTACTATATGTAATTTTTAATTTTTATGAAGAAATAAATATAAATTATAAGTTTCTACTGTATGTAAATGTAAAAAGCGTAAAAAATCGTAGTTTATAAATTATTGAAATGTAGCTGTAACATTGAAACTCAAACGTTCTATGAATTTCTTAATGGTATTTAATTATACGAATATGTTTCCCCTTAATTTCATTTGAAAACTCGGTATATTATACGCAATTAAAATAAGTTTTTACTTGTATGTTGTCTCTTTTTTTCCCCTTTCAATTCATTTTTAAATTCAGGTTGAAATTTGAGAGAAAAAAATCTCCTTATAAAACAAAGCAAATATTGATACAAAACGGTACTTAGTAATACAGTTCTATTGTAGGGTAGTTTAAGCATTTATTTATTTGAAATGACTTGGTTTCAATGGATATATTCTGTAAACATTTATTATTCAATTAAATTTTTGATAAAGGTTTTATTAGCATAATAATATATATTTCTAGTAAATCTGATGCAGTTTTCCGTAAGCTTATACGGTCTTTCATATATTTATTTAAATAATTATTTCCTTTATTACTGTGTACATAATTGGTAAGGTATGTGAGTTTCCATCTTAATTAAATCACTTTCAGATGCAATGAATTTCAACAAATATTTACCATACGCTTTTATAAATAGGTAGAAAAGCATAAGAAAATATTTATGAATTTTGTGCACATCTTGAACAAAACAATATCTGTAACATAATAAAAAAAAGGATTAATCAAAAAAGAAATCATTCGATCGCCTCTGAACAATGGGAAGAAAGTAAAATCTTTTATATTTAAATACATTATTCGATATATTAAACAGCAAATTTTTATGGATGCTTGCATTTTGTGATTCTTAAAAACGAAAAGAAATCATTACATATGTTAAATACCGTTTTTGCGTGTTAATAACTTATTTCATCAAATCATTTTGCTCTATGATTAGCTATAAAAAGGGCAAAATGTCATGTGAATGTAATGTACATGCTGTAAAATATTGAAGTACATTTATTTCTTAGCTAAATTCCGAGAAAATTTTTGTTAAAGATTAAGTAAATCTTCACTCAGAAAAAAATTAGTTCTTAAAAGATAATAAATAGGCCTTTAAATGAGTGTATTGTTATTTATTCATAGTTAGCACTGGATTTCTATTCATTAATACGTATTTTTTTAAACATATGCAATATTCCAAAATTTAAACGTTAATATATCAAAACTTATATTTCTAACACATGTGCTTACGTGTCAATAGTTCAACAATGGAAAATATTCGTATTCATTCAGTTTAAAATATAATATGCACTCTTCAGAGATTTTCTTGATAACTTAAAAAAAAAACATTTCCATATAATTCTAACATGAAATAAAAAATATCAAACGTAATCCAAACAATACAGCGACAACCACAGCCTGATATTAGATTCACCGTAGATTGATCTTGAAAACTTAAAAATAAATGCGCTATTCTGCATTTGCATCCAAAAATAAATTTATGATCGAACAGTGAAATATAGGGAAATTTTGTAGCAGAGTACATATCTTCAAGGCACAATTCCATCAAACATTTTATAGTAGCGCTTCTCCGATTCCATTACCACTAAAAATGCCAAAGTGCATTTGCTAACTCGATACTTGTAAGTAAAGGATGCTATAGACATCGTAAAAAGTTGCATTTTCTTTTTTTTCTTCCTATTTTGGTTACTTTTTTATGTCCATAAAATATATGCTTTCCATGATGAAGCTTTTATTCGTGTTTTCCGTGCAGATATCTCACGCAGTCAATATTTCGCTAATAAAATATTAGCTGGATCAATGCATGTATATTTTGTTACATCACTGCAATGAAAATAAATTTTATGTAAATATCGAGGTATCGATTTATTTTCTTTCCTTAGAAAAATATTCAAAGCGATCGAGGTGAAATTTTCATAGGGAAGTTGGGTTACGAATTTGTACGTAGAAAACGCTCAATATATTCACTTTGAAGTGAAATATTTTTTTCGCATATCTCATTCATTCTTTTTTCTATTCTTATAAAGAAAATAAAAATACAAAAAAATTGATAAATTTTCATTACATATATATTTATATACTAGCCGTTACCTGCCGCTTCGCTGACTTTTTCCTGATATAATAATATACATTATTTTTAGGTTATTGTTACCTAAGTCATTGTATTAAGCTTTCTATTACATTAAAAAAAATATTACTGTAGACTTCGTCTCGTTATTTAAAAAGTCCAGGTCTGACGACTTGAATTAATAAACCATAAGTATATTTATTTATCATATATGCATCTATAGTCTCCATGGTTATCGATGTTTTAAAGCCCTATTTTAAGCGAATCTGTACTTGGCGAAAAAAACCCTTTCAAACAGAAAGAAGAAAAAAAAAAAACAGAATGCCATGTCTGTTGATCTAATTTTTCAAAAACAAGAATTTGCTTCATCTGTAGCCACTTTTAACACACCGCAAACTCTCATGAAAGTCATTTTCCGCATAAATTCCGTCGTTAGTGGATCTCTAATGAACAGAGGAAATACGTTCGCAAAGTTTCACGTTTGTAAGTGTAATAGTTTAAAATAGGGAACCTCATTTATATCTATAATACTTCTGTAACCCCTTTTTCTCCTCGTAACCTTTTATTCGACTTGATTTTTTCAAAAAACCACTCTCGTCAGATCTCTACTAAACAAAAGCAACGTGCTTAACGAATTTCAAAGCTATATACTTAATATTTCAAAAAAGGGAGCTTTGTTTGTTTATCTAAAACGTCCCCGTAACCCCCCTTGGAAATCAATTTCCTGAGAGTCTGTGTTATTTAAATGGAAAAACTCTAATTTACTAAAGTTCAAATCAATAAGAGTAATAATTAAAAAAGAGCAGTGCACATCTATATAGCGCCCCCCTAATCTTACAGTCGATTTTGGAAAAACACATTGGCGGATCACTGCTTAAGAGAATAAAAAGCCCGGCAAATTTCGTGGATATAAATCTCTTAGTTCTGTAGATTCGTGATGAGTGTGTGATTCGGCTTTCTCTCTCTCTTTCTCTAACATACACACGCACGCACGTACGCACGCATATATATATATACATAATTTCCTCCTGAATAATAATTTAATTTGTAACAGAATACATGCGTAAGTGATTTTTGTTTGCCTTCCCGACGGCAATCGTAACTTGAAAGTTGACAGCTTGTATTTTTATAATAAGATTACGTCAGAAACCAGCAAATGATATTGTGCCACCAATTACCGAATCTGTATGAGCAAGTCACGCGGATTCAAAGTTTCCTGTTGCCGCTTCATATAAATAGACAGGACTCTGAAAACTCTCTCATTTTTTCTCTTTGTCTTGTTTTCAAAATGTGCAGCTAGCTGCAGCCCGTCTTTTGTCTTTGTTCTTCGTTGTGTCACTCATTCCCTGTTTTATGTCAAAATGTAAAATAAATTAGATTTCTTTTAAAAAAGGATTGTTTCATCAATTAGATCAACCATCTAAAGTAAGAGCTACATAAAGAATTAAAGAATTCCTTACACTCACCCCATTATGACATATATATATATATGTGTGTGTGTTCAAAATGATACACCTCTGAAAATACCCAGTAGAATTACGTCAGGAACGAATGAATGAGCAGTCCATTGCTAATCTTCCATCTATACTCAATCGATTCACGTAGAAAGCTTTCTGACTCGATTATGGCCGGATGGCTGGAATTTACCAACTTTGCACGCAGAATGCTAATAGGTGCAAGCCACGAGAGAAATTCCATATCGAAAATTGTTAAGGGACGAAAAATTTCTCGATTGAAAGAGTCTGGAGGGTACTCATAATATCTGGTTTCAAGAATATTTTTTACATCCTAGACATAAGGAATACCTGATAGTGTATACTTGATGATTAAGACCAGTGACTTTTGTGTTGCGTTGTAATGTGGTTTGACGATAAATTCTGAGTCAAATGACAAAAATAATCATTGTGAGACATAAGGCAAACATTTCCATGAAAGTGTAGGGTAGTGAAATTTGATATTCGTGGTATTTAGGATCAAATAACTGATTTGAGACTGATTGCTAACATGCATTGGCAACAGCGCCTCCAGTGCGCTTGTGAGCATATTTTTTAGAGCCAAACATAATGAAAAATATTGGTATGGCAGATAATTCAGGATTTCAGTTAATAAAGGTTGATAGTAGGGTTTAAATATGATTCAGAACCTAAAAGGGATCTGCACCAAGTTCTCAACAAGAAATTGTACAAAATTGTCGTATCTCCGTAATGAAATGGGCTATTTTCATGTAACATAAACTCAGTTTTAGAGTCAAAACTGAACAGTCATTGACTGGAAGTGTTTATGTTCAACTACTAGAGGAATATTTGCAGCCATGCATGTACTTCATAAACCCAATCCATCATTATATTTTACAGATATGCAAAGTGTTATAGCAGAAAGCTTAAATAATTCATGATTGGTTTAATAATCATTCTGCTGAAATCCAGTGAATGATTTGGTTAAATCAGTGCTTCTCAAACTTTCAATATTTCTGATCTAGTATTCAATCATAATTTTCTTTGCGCCCTTTCCAAACAATAACAATGTATTGAATTTAATAATAATATACTTTGACGCTAGAGCTACAATACAGTTTTAACTTTTTAAGTGCTTGCTGCGTATATAAACGTCTCGCTCAGTCAAAGCGTGAATTGTCCCGGAAGTATATATATACGCGTCTTTCCGTCTTTTCTGTGCACTGCTATCTATAAAGTTATTCCTAAGGCTTTGGATAAAATGCAAAAAATAAATAAATAAATAATAAAAAAAATGACCTTGACAGTGTTTGCGAAGGATTTATTTATTTCAGAGTACTTGATTATTTTTATTTCTTTTCTTCCCCCCTCCTCCTCCCAATACACCACATAAGCGCGCTTATGTAGAAAACGGTAACATTCGGGAGCGAATCACATAATTTTTAATTAACAGTTAAGGAATCAATTATAAACCGTACAAATTATCAAGATAAGCTTTACATTTTGTATATAATTTTATGTATGACACTCCCTTGAGGTCACTGGTAATTATTAAACTTATTCTTAATTTAGTACTGTTAAATTAATTATCAAATACATGGTACAGTACTGATGCATTTATATGATTATTATATCAATCTAAATGTGTATTTTATTATTTTTTTGTGATGTCAGAATGTATTTTGTTTGTTTACTTTCAGTAAATTAATATTTTTTTAAATAATTTTTTTTCGACTTTTCAATACGCTCGCGTCTCCTATGTTTGGTTATCTCACCCTACAGTTTGAGAAACACTGGGTTAATCAGATCGACAAAGCTATACTACCTCGAGTATATATATATATGACAGGATGGGACAAGTACTTTGCCTTCTGCTCAATACACAATTACAGCTGACATGTTTCCTGGAAATATATAAATAAAAATATTATATAACTTCTAACGTACAATATTTGGATTTTAAAGGAAAACAAGATATTGACAATGAAATTAGACTAAAAAATGTTAAATTTTTGAACGGTTGAAGAAATGAACTATGACTATTACAATATTGCAACATAAATAGTCATTGATGGCAAATTTTGAAAAAAAAAATCCACTGTATTTAAGTAACTAACATTTAAAATCTTTCAAAGAAAATACATTCAACTCCTTCAGAACTTGTGTGTTTATGTCACATAAATAGATAATTAATTTTGGGAGATTCTAGACGAACATTTAACTATTATTCACAGCAAATTGAGCCTTTTAAGTAACTGGCAGATAGTACTAAAACTGAGCTACATTATGTTTGAAAAAAAAAATGTACAATCGATACATTTCTGGCATCTTTCCATTACCTAACAGAGCACTTCGGCTAAAAAAAAGTTTTAAGAACTATTCCAAAATGTGATAAAATAGAGTGATTTCCATTTAAAAGGCTAGTAAAAGTCGCCTTCTATTTATTTTCAATCGAGAAAAATATATTATCTAATTACTGCATGACTAAATATACTATCTTGATAATGTTCAGAATATTATGTGTACATTAATCTAATATATTTTATTTATGCGTGCATTATAAAATATTTGGATGAAGATGCCAAATAATGAATTCAAAATGGATAATACTTTAAATCATTTCAGAGTTGCAATTTTTACAGTTGATGATGAGATCTTTCAAAAGGATAAAAATTAAAATATTCTCTTATTCACTCCAAAGAGTAAATTAAAACTTAAGGAAATATTGTCCTAACATTAGATGAAAGTTATTTACCATATTCTAATAGACGCATTTCAAAAGAAAAATCCACTTTTTCTAAGCATAATTCATATTCACTGATATTAATACAATAAAAAATTATCAATGTGAAAAATAAAGAGCTTTAAACATCTTTTAATTTTAAGGTGACTAACAATGTTAGGAACCGTCATTTTGAAAAAAAAGTGCAGTTGAATTTGTATACACATGTAAAGTTGTTTTAATAATATTACTATAAGAAAGGCTATGTAATGCTATTGTTTGGAAAAAAATGAAGAAATAATGATACAACTTTAAGCTATCAGACTACTTTCGGAAATGTATTTGTACAAAAGGGCATACATGGGTAATTTTTATGACATGTAGATTCAAATACATGTATAAAATTGTTTTAAGAATAGTATTAGAATAAATAATTATTTAAATGCAAAATATTTTGGCAAAAAATGAACATAGAATTACCTATTTTCAAAACATTCTCCTTTTGTGGGAAATGCTTCTGTAATAATAATATTTTGCATATATATAGCTCGGACCTCAGTAGCCTGAACTAGAATTTTTGAATTACATAGCTTAGAAGTGGATTTATCCATATTTTAATACAACAGAGTGGAGTGAGTGAATATTAACGTTGCACTGTTCAGCTACAAGAGGGCTTTTAGCGACGGAATACAGAGTGGGGAAATTTTAAGGAAAAAAAACACCGATAATTATTTTAATTGGTAATAACTCTGAAAATAATGTGAAATTTTCAAAAATCTTAGTTCAGGGCCTCTGGAGAGATCTCAGTTTTGTATAATCAAAATATTATGTTTATGGAAGTATTTTTCATAAAAGAAGAATGTTTTGAAAATAGGTAATTCAAAGTTAATTTTTTTCTCCAAAATATTGTATTTAAATAATTATTTATTCTAATAATTTTTTTAAAACAATTTTATATATGTATTCTAAGCCAAGAGTCACTAAATGTCATATGCGCTGCGCTCTTTTAAAACATTCTCCTTTTATGAAAAATACTTCTATAATAATAATATTTTGCCTATAAGTAGCTGGCAGTTCTACACCAGGCTGTGAATTTCATAATTTAGAACGGAAATATTATTCGTATTTTATTCAATTAAAGTAGAGAAATTTTTTTAAAAAAAAACCGTTATTATTTCATTTAATCGTAATTCTGAAAATATTAATTTTTCAAAATTCCTAGCTCAACCCCAGTAAGACAAAACATTATTATTTTAAAAGTATTTTTTGTGAAAGTAGAATGCTCAGAAAATGTGTATTTTTTTTTTCCATTTTTTGCCAAAACTTTGTATTTAAATCAGTGCTTCTCAAACTTTCAATGTTTGCGACCCAATATTTAATCATAATTTGCATTGCGCCCCCTCCCTACAAACGATATATTAAATTCAATAGTGCTATATTTTGTTGCTAGGCCCACACACAATACGACTTTAACATATTATGTCTTTCCGACTTATATAAACGTGTTGCTCTGCCAGTGTGTTAATTGCCCCCAGACGTATATATGCGTCTTTCCAAAGTACAATCTTTTCTGTGAACTGCTATACACAAATTATTCCAAAGGCTTCGGAAAGCAATAAAATGACCTTGACAGTGTTTGCGAAGGATTTACTTGTTTCAGAGATGATTTGATTATTTATTCTTTTTCTACACCACATACGCTTACCTGCGTGCTAAACGATGGCATTGGGGAATGAATCGCGCAATTTTTAATTGGCATTTAAGAGACTAATTATATAAAAACCGTACAAATTATCCAGATATCCTGTTGGCATATAATTTTATATAGGACAAATCCATTGGGTCACTGGTAATTATTAAAATTGTTTTTAACTTAGTATTGTTAAATTAATTATAAAATAGATTGTGCAGTACTGATACATTTTAAAGTGTACTATAATGTAAATGTGTATTTTATTTTTTATTATGTCAGAATGTATTTGTTTACTTTCAGTAAGTTAATAATTTGTTTAAATAATCATTTATTTTCGATTTTTCAATATGCTAGCGCCCCCCTAGAAGGGTTATTCCACCCCCCTAGGAGGGCGCGCCCCACAATTTGAGAAACACTGATTTAAATAATTGTTTATTGTAATAATATTCTTAAAACAATTTTATAAGTATATTATAATTGAACTAACACTAAATACCAAAAAATAAATTAATTGAAGGATTTTTTCAAAATTATGGTTCGGAACGTATTAAGCAATTATATATATATATATATATATATATATATATTTCAATCTAATAATTATTCAATTTAATTATAATTTAAATAACGTTCAGATATAAAATATAAGAAAATATCGTAAAATAATAATTCTTTAAAATAAGGAAATATGTTTATGCACGAGAAAAACCGGTTCAAATTGTCATAGAATTATGTTGTGTTGTCTGAAAATAAAAGGAAATATTTCCTACATTTATTGTGCAGGAAACAAGATATTTTCTTTTTAAAAGTTTCTAGTTTCTTTGTTACAGTTATCTCCAAACATTTTCTTTTGTTTTATTCGTTTAAGAAAAGATATAGGAACTAATAGTTCAATGGTACGATCATCTAGAACTAAAAACGGTGTTTTAAAAAAAGAAATCAAAATTAAAAAAAAAAAAAAGGAACTCGAAATTGTATTTCTCCTTACTCCATCAGCGAAAAATACGTCTTATCTTTTTCTTTCTTAACAGACATAAAGATGTCGAATGTGCATAAACGGAGGAAGAAAAACCGTAAAATCCGACAAAAAGCAAGTACTTTTCTCTCGAACGAAATAAAATCCCGTTTTAGTGCAGCAACTGTCAAATAAACGAGACACTTTTATTCAAATTTTGTATTTAAATTCTCACTCTTTCCACATCCTGAAACGTTTAAGGAAATATTTCAAGGATTTATGCACTGGTTTGATTAGTCAAAATTCCGACCGAACTACTTCGAGGAGATCGATGGAGTTTTTGCTGCCCGCAGTATTTTCTAAAGAAGGACATGAATTGTTTTTGAATAGTTAGGAGTTAAATTATTGGCCATGTTTGCGAGTAGTAAAACAAGCATCAATAAGTTGTTTTATTTTGTAAGGAAAATAAATACTTTCGAGTGTCTGCTATAAAGAAGGAGTTTAAAATGTGTTGATATATATACATATATATATATAGGTGTGTGTGTGATTTAAATTTGATATTTTACTGCCGCTATATTTTTATATTTTGATTTATGATTACATATACAAAGAATAGTGTGTTTTAATGTTTGTGTGAAATACACAAATTATTATTAAAATTTTTAAATCTGATAAAATAAAATTAAAAAAAATAATTCTTACTTGAAATAAATTTGAAAAATAAAGCAACTAAAATTTCATTAAGTTCATGGGAATGTTTTTCTTTTTCCATTGATTTTTATTTAAATGTATGCATATATGAAGCTCATTGGATAAGTGGTAATGCATTGTGGTTCCATGCCACAGGTCCGGGGTTCAAATACCGGACTGAGCAAGATTGACTCAGCGTTTCATCCCTTCAGTGAGTCTACAAAACTAAACACTGGAGGATTTCGCGTCAGACTGACCACATAAGGGGAACATGTGTTCATTGACCTCAGCACCCAAGGTCATGAATACTGGGATGAGCACAGTAGTTCTCAGCTCTTATGGGTTGTTGCGCCACTGAGTTTAGTTCCCATGCCTATATAAAAATATATGAAAAATTAATGTACTCTAATAAACTTAATTTTGTTGAGTATATGTTTTTTTTAATATCCTTTAACATGAAGAAAAAATATTTTAGCCCCCTCAGTTTTATGTTAAACGATTTTCACTGTAATTTCTTTCATAAAAATAGCTGATTTGCATGTTATGGATGAAATGAAAGCTGCTCGTTAATTGTATATAATTTGTTTTAATCCGAACACGTTCTCAGAGTAATTTTTGACAAAATAACATATTAAACATTATAAATGCTTTTTTAGAACTCAATGCCAATAAATGCTAATATTTAACCAACAAAATTTAAAATAAATTGCCAAAATTTCCCAAAAATCACAACTATAAGTGAAATTTTAGCAATATTTTTGTAAATCTTCAAAGCAATTAGAGAAAAAGTAATAAATTTATATTAATAAAACTATTACCAAAACAAATTAGATGCATTTATCTAGGAAATGTACTAAAATTTTAATGTTTTAATAAAATTTGAAAATTTTAGAGCTTATTGAGTAAACATTGTAAGAAAACCACATTCTTTATGATACCATTATTTAAATAACAAGCCCTAACTCAAAAAGTATTCATACAATAAGAAATATTTTAGTACATTCTTCAGAAAATAGCACACTTATTAGGTTCAAAAAGTTTTATGGAAATACATTTGTAATATTTTGAGTTATCAGACACGCCATGATAGATTTCGAACAATTTAAATGCTGCCTTCTCTCTCTGGTAGATCAAATACCCAGTTCCGGTTTCTCTAACTTAATAAAATTGATCGTAGCTTGACCGCTAGGGAGTGTAGAAACAAAACAACGTATGTTTTGTCAAGACAAAAGATATCCTATTCAATAAAATAGAAAACAAAAGTATCTGTCTTGACCGAATTTAGTTATTTTTAACGTGTTTGAATCCCTTAAAAACGATTGCGTGTGGAAGGATCAAAAGTTTAAAAATAATTTCTAGACATGTCTCGTGAGAAACTTAAATAACTTTATTTTTTATCGATTGATTGATTGGTTATTAACGTCGCACTGTTTAGCTACACGAGGGCTTTTGGCGACGGACCACGTAATTTTGAACCATGGTCAAGTGACGTGGACGACACCTGAGCTGGCACCCCCCTCTCCTAACTACCACACCACACCAACGGGAGGACGTTTTAGCTCTCGACAGATTTAACGTGCATCGCTGCCCTACACGGCGGGTCTTTATTTTTTATCGAAGGATTAATGCAATTTGATGCAAACAGATATATGTAGATAAGATCAAAATTTTAAAATAAAAAGTCCTCTTACATAGATTTATTATTATTATATTTTTATAAATTTTCTGTACAATGAGAAGAAATGATTTTTATATAAATTAAAATCCCAGAAGAGTATTTTAAAAAGGAACATAGCTAAAAACTTTTTTCAAATGTAACAGTCACGATGAGACCCAGTGAAATTAAGATAGAATTTTACGTCAAAAATATTTCATGTTTTCTCTTTTTACAAAAATAAATAAATAAAAGAAATTTTAAAACCTTATAAAATTACTTGAAATTTTTTAAATATCACACACACACACACAATAAGGCAGAAAAAAAATGTACTCGCAGATAGTCCAAGAAATCATGCAAGCAATAAACAAGAGAAATAGTATACAAGAAGTAAAAATCAGAAGCGCATTAATCACTACTTACACAAATTTATTTCAATACGACTAATGTAGTTAAAACTATTAACTGTAGTAATTGTTAATGTAGTTCATTGTAGTTTAATTTAGTATCAAACCAAAACATATTTGGTTCTAAATATCAAAAATTATTTGTCCTGAAATAGTTTGCAAATGTTGGACTAATTAAGTTTGAAAATTTTATTAAATTATTTACACAAAAATTAGCTTTTTGCATAATTAGTACTTACGTATTCTAGAGTCACCCAATATCGTCAAATTAAAAGAAGTTGCCAAATGCTAAGATAAACAGCTAATAGTGGTAACCATTTGCACGCATGTACGAACACAGTAATGGCAATGACGGCTTTTGGCGACATTTTTTGTATCGGCAATGCCTTTTAAATTGTGTAAAAATGGTCGACGGTACTTTACATAAGTATCTAATAATCTTATCACAAAATAATGCCATAATTATACATGTTACCGTTAAAATGTATAATTCAGTTATTTCATATAATAACTAGGTATTTAATGAAACAACTAGAAAAGTCAGTTAAAGTACATAATAGATGAAAAATATCATACTTTACATAATTATTCTATAAAATAACTAGTTATTCTGTATAATAACTAATGATAGACCATTAAAGGGTGAAAAATAAACGATTTCAAAGTTATTTTATAAATTAATTAAACATAAATAGCTAAAACCTCTCTAAAAATACATATAACTGATATTGTGGTTGATTAGTTGATAAATAATAAGGAAAAACAGATGATATAATTTATTATTGCTCATATTGCTAACATTAGTTAAACAGAAAAGTATATATATAACAAGTAATATATAAAAAAAATTAAGTCAATTTCTGCTTAAATCAACAAAGAAAAATTTTATTTTAGCTGCTTTTTATTAAATAGTTACAATTAATGTAAATATGTATATACATATGACAGAATCACAACAATTAGTGGTAATTAATTTTTATTAATTATCATTAAAGTATCGCATTGTCATCCAAAAAAAATAGTGTGTACAAAGTTTCTGTTCAACTGAATGCCTTAAAACGCAAGAAAAATCGGCCAAAAGGATCGCTAAGTCACCAAAAATGATGCCAACGTAGCTGTATTTGTAATTCTTTAAATGATTAGTTTTAATCAATCAATTTTTATTAATTATTATTAAATTATTGTATTGTCATGCAAAATAATCATGTATATAAAATTTCAGCTCAATGGAGCACTTTAAAATGTATTTTATTAACGATTGAAAATTCCACCAAGATAAATAAATAAATATATAGAGAGTGTGAGCTAATAGTAGGAATTGAAAAAAGGAATATATGCTTTACATCTGTTACTGGCACAATTTACTTTTCTACTCCTTGAAATTCAAGGATATTATAATCCTGGAGTAGCCAATAGTCACTTGGTACTTTTTTTCTGTGCTGTTTTATCACTTTTTACTTCTGCTATCACAGATAATTATGCTATCAAAGATAAATGCAGCAGTTTTTTTTCCTTATCATGCTTATTTAATAAGGATTCAAATCTTTTGCATTGAATCTTTCTTATTTACAAGTTGTTCTTCCCTTTTTGCAGAAGTCATTGCTTGAAAACAGGTTGAAAAATATTTGTTGATAATCCAAAATGTAAAACGCTAGCATATATACACCGTCTAATTTCAAGCAACGAAATGAAGTGTTCACATACTCATGTCGTAGCAAAGCAGCTATAAGTGGTTCAAAACTGAATAAAAGCATCTAGAATCGGTTCAAAGAACTTTCGAGTGCTGTATTTTATACTTAAACGATCAAGTAATCATTATTCTATACAATACCTAGTTAAATCATAGAATTCAATAATTTTATGTACTTTAACTGACTTGTCTAGTTATTTCATGAAATAACACGGATTTCACACTTAAGCGGTTAAATATAAATTAAGTTTTAATTGAATTTTTATTTTTAAACATAATAATTCTGAAAAAGTTTAAAAAGTTATAAAAATAATCAGAGAGAAACATTTAGATAAATATAGAGAAACGTCTTTTACCTATTGCCTATTAAAAAGTTTTGAACAATTTACTACAATTTAAAAGAATATCATTTGCATCTGAATTCCAACTGAAAAATAAGACAGTACTTTCCCCTGAAGTTTTAGAAACTTTAATTCCCCTCTGTAAGAATACCGAGAGTGTATTAGAGCTTCTAGAGGTCGAATGAACCTAAATTGCTAGGAAACCGAACGAGACTTTATAATCAACTGTCGTCGTAAACAAGCACTTTATACATTGTAAACTTTTCGCAACATCCCATAAATTAAAAACACTAAATATTCCCTTGAAATATTTTAGCTGATTTTAATCCTGCTTAAATCC
>BMAV01011338.1:83596-134703 GCA_019973955.1 Trichonephila inaurata madagascariensis | reverse complement strand
AGGTTTATGTGTGTGCTCTATAAAGAATACTACAGTGAGGTTTTAATAGACTGACATACTTGTTCGACTAAAATGATACATAAGGACGCAATATTCAGTTTATGTTGATATGCATTTCTTTTGTTACTACTCACACACAGAGACGTGTATGTATGTACATATGAGCTAAGTATTCAATTTTTAAACTGTCAGTTTATTTCATAGACTAGTTAAGAGGACTTGGTACCCCAAAAATGCCCAACCTATCGTTATTATTTTTATTTAATCTTATTATTTGCATTATTATCTTTCGATTGATATATCATTTGTGCAAGTCGGAAAGTTAGAAATTGAATAATACTTCATTTGAAAACAAATTCGGTAATTCGGCCACGCCCTCTTTTTAGAAAAAAAAATAAAAAAAGCGTCATGATAAAAAAAAAACTTATTTTATAAAGAGAAATAATAACTATAAAAAAAGAATGTGTATTATATAAATCAGAATATTTCCGAGTCAATAAAATAATGCAATTTTTCTCCTTTATGAAATGTGGGCATGTAAAATATTGGAATCAAGGCATTTTATATAAATAATTTCATAATTTCAGTTCTTATTTCAGATATGTTTTTCATACAAATGTAATAATTCAATATTATGTGAAAAAAAAATTAAACTTTCTGTCGTGACAGAAAAAAAAATTGTTTAACATTTTTCTTGAATTTTCTTGTGGAATTAATACCTTCTTAAAATTGATCATTCATAAAAATGTATCGGTTGAAAAAATACAAAAATGCAATTATTTCAAAGAAAAATAAATAACTAATATTTCAAAGAGGTATTTTAAGTTTATGTAAGCTTATTATGATTTTTTTTTCAGAATTATATACTTTAAAGAGTGGTTTTTCTCAGTTTGTGTTTTTCGAAACATTTGTGCATTCAAAATGCTACTCCTTCCGCAACTATTTACCAATCACTCAAATTTTTTTCCTATGTGTTGTATATAAAGCATGTAACAAAATTAGGGATCCATTTTGCTGTAAACTGAATACTTTTTTTAAAAAAATTAAAATGTAGGAGATATTAGCTTTTTCGTTGATTTTTAGCATGCATATCAACATTTTTTATTTTTTTCCTCAAAAACGAATTAAGTTATTGTAAACTCGATCCCTAAAGTTGTTTATAATATCCATAAAAATATTACAAAAAAATTTCAGATAAAAAAAATTAATAATAACAGCAGGAGTAGAATTTTAAAATTTTCCAAATTTTGTTCAAAAAATATCAATTTTTAAAATTGCGTGAATAAAATGTGAAAAATTTCATCTCGTATCATTTTCTTGAAACAAAACATTATATAAAATGTTAAAATATAATTTTTAAATACATAAAGGAAGAAAGTAGTTCAAAGGGTAACAAGCCCTCTTAATCTGTACTTTTCAAATAATATGCTTGTATGCAATTAACAAAATTAATTAACGTGTCTAACTAAAATTATGTTATAAACTCTGAATGGATCTATTTAACTTTTCTAGTAAAAAAAAGTTTTTTGTTAAATTCCCCTAATGAACTATCTATAATAATTTTGGAACATTTAATTCGGACATATATTATTAAGAGTTTTACACAAAAAAGAAAAAGAAAGGAATGGCGAAGAAAAAAAGTACAGTTGTTGGTAAAAAATAAGTTTCAACATCTTTCAACATTCCTCTTTAAAATTGATTATTGTCATCGTTAGGTTTATTTTATTTATATGTTTATTGCCATTTGAAATGCCATATACTATTACTTTAGCATCCATATGATTGGTAACACTGATGATAAAATCGATACGCTCAGTTGTTCTTTTACATAACAATAAACATTATTAAAATGTATCTCTTAAATGTGTTTATGGTATTATTATCAAATATCTTATGCTTCAAATGTTTAGATTTTTGTATTATTTTTGGCCGTGCTTATACACATGTGTTTAAGGTTGAAATTATTATTTAGAAATAATTTAATTTAAAATGAATTTTATGAATGAATGAATTTTATGAATTTAAAAATACACGTAAGTAAAAGATTATTCACAAGCACAGCCGAGCTAATTGCTAGTCAAAACAATGCTCACTACTCGCTGGTTTAATCAAGACTGACTCACTGCAGCTGGCATTTCTCTTTATAGGAGTGGAAGAAACTTCCAAAAATATAACCGCTCGTGTCACCGAGCGTGACGTTCATGGAGAGATCTACTACTTTCTAGAAGAATCCAGAGGGTTCCGAACTCTCCAACATGGTAGCCAATGAGGCCAAAATGGTTGCCAAAGTCGCCAACTTGGTCCCAAAAAAGGATGCCAACTTGGCTCTACCGCCAAGACTTCGCCAAGTTCTCATTAAATCGCCATTATAACGTAAAGGGCGGCATTGCTTGTGAATAGGACAAATTTTTTAACATGAAATAAATATAACACACACACACACATAGAGTAATATAGTCCACCATTCTTGTATCATGTTTTTTTTTTGATTTTGTGGATTTTCAGGAACAAAAAACAGTAAAAAACTAACTATTGAATAAACAATTAGCATAATTTAATAAAATTAATCATTACTAACAAATATTTAATTAAATTTTACGTCCTGTATACCTAGAATTATAATCGATTGGAAAAAAATTCAAGGGCTTTGAGGGGAGTGGACCCCTAGGACCCTCTTGTGTGTGCCACTGTATATATATATGTATGCAAAATTTTCACATGTTTTTGCAATTCATATGTATTATGTCAACATGAAATGATTTTATGAAATTTATGCTTTAGGAAGTCTAAAATTTATTTCATTTCTAATATTGTTTTTGAAAAAAAGCACAACTGAAAATATTTCTGCAGTAATTTAGTATAAAACACTGTTATTCATTAAAATACAGATAATTAAATATACAAGTACATTGACCTTAAAATAGTAATGGTACGCAGCAACGCACTTGAATTATTTAAATTTTACTACACAAATACTTACATATATACGGAGATAAAAAAATTATTTTAATACTTCACATAAACAAAGCGAATGGTTATTTCGAAATTAAAATTTAAGTATCTGTGCAACAGCAATTTATTATTATTTGCTTTTTAAAGTAAATATATTTTTAATAGAAAATTTTCTAAAGTTTCGCTATTCCGTAATATTTCAAATGTGGCAGGCATCCCATCACCGCCAGCATTAAGTGTGCAATTTTGCGAAACATTCAAGAGTTGAGCAAACTGTTCGGGAACAGTTTATTTGATGAAATAGCTCAAAAGTTGAAACCAAATTTTACTCATTTCCAAACCAGAATAAACTACTGAGCTCATGGAGAGTATTTTTGCAGAGTTGATGGCAAGATGAAAGTCCTCATTTTTGAAAGTTCCCCAAAATGGAATTGAGCGCGATTTGTGCCTGAAATCTTAATATATCTTTTTCCATCAATATTTCTCAGAAGTAGATGTATCGGTTGAATATAAAACAATGAGTTTTGGTGACGTTTTTGAAATACGTCAGCGTATTGTATCAAAATTGAATATGGAAATGTCCAGACTGAGATAGAATTTTAAAAACTATTTTGGCCGAAGAAAATACGTTCGAAAAAAGGTGAGGAATTTTATTTGAGAAACACATGAGAAACAATCGACTGAAAAGTGGAATAAAAGAAAGAAAGTATTCAAAGGAATAAAGGGGCAAAAAAATCGGAATTCTATTTTCAGTGAACTTTGCAATGTGATGTGATGGAATGCAAGAAAATATCACTCTTGAAACTCTACTTCAAAACTTTTTGGTCGGCAAAATACTCTTGTGCAGAAAGAATATTCAAAAAAGCACCATGCCACAAATATTGTTTCTGGTTTTGAAACAGAAAGGATTTCCAATATTGCATTATTTGACCTATAGTTGCAGTAGACATTGGAAAACCTGAGATACATTGAATTGTATTCTTACATTAATTTCTCAAGCCAGAAACTTGTCCTTGAAAACATATTTCTTGATTACAAATTATTACACATTGTTTTACTTGAAATAATTCATACTACACACACAAAAAAATAACTTTCTTAATATTGAAGCTTCATATTTCTTGTCAGAGATTATATATTTATATTGTTTCAACTTTAAGGTATATATAATAGTAATATTTGTACATTCACACACTGAAATATTTAGTTGATAAGTATATAATAATTGTTAATAAACATCTCTAACATTAAGAGATTATTCCTTATATTGATGTCCCTTTATTTGTTTCCCATGATCCCTTGAATTTTTGTTGTAATTAAAAGTATATACTTAAAGAAAAAAATAATTGAATTATCTGAGGATTTAGAAAATATACAGCGATGAATTAAGTATATATATATATAACAATAAATTAAGAATATGTATATATATATATGTATATACATATTCTTAATTTATTTCATTATATTTGTTTTAACGATGAAAGTTTGCTTTCTTAATGCTTAACATCATTTTTCTTTTCCTTCACTTATTATTGCAATATTATGTCGAAAATATCTGCTGTAGGGGAAGGTTGGATGATGTAAAGCACGATCAACCCTCTTCACTTTCCTAAATCAGTAACAACTTTAGAAAACGCAATAGTTTTCCATTCTGGTCTATTAATATTTTATGTCTACTATTTTTGCGGGGTTTTATAGGTTATGAAATCCGTTTTCATCCATTCTTTGCTTTGTAGGATTTACAATTTACCTATACTTATTTTGTTCTGGAAGCCCTGTTGTTAAGTAATAGTGCATCGCGCTTCAGCACCACAGGTCCTAGATTCAAATTCTGGGCTGGGCATGGACGGCTCAGTCTCTTTCATCCCTTTAGTGGTTTGATAAATGAGTACCAAGCTTGCTTGGGAAATTAACTCTGGAGGTTTCGCCTCAAACTGACCACCTGATCAGAACAATTGTCCATGCACCTTAGGGCCCTAGGTCACGTATACTGATAATAGCACAGTAGAATTTGGCCTTCATTAACTGTTGCGCCACTGAGTTTAAGTTATTTTATTTTATTATATATATTTCTTTGCAGAATGTTTAGAAGTTAAGCATGCTGTCTCAAAATTTACAATTTAAATTTTTTCAACAATTATATAACACAAAACTAAGAAAAATAATTATACTCTGCTGCCAAAATAACCCCGAAGTTATCTATGTTATAGGTGAAAAAGTATTTAAGGATGTTAAAAAGTTATTCTGCACTAAAAAAATATCATTATTATAAAATTACTTCAATGTCTTAAGTACAAAAGAAACAAACTATTTTTAATAATTTTGGTTTCATAAATTTTGTATTACTAGTTATATTTTATATCTTTTTAAGGTGTTCCATCTAAAAAAGAACTACAGCATTTAAAACACCTTAACATTAGATTGGTTCAGGAGAAAATCGAATTATTTATGTAAAAGTATAACCATTGGTTGAAACGCACATATGTAATTTTTTTATGAAAAACTCACAGCCATTGTTTAAGTAGTCTAAGTAAAATTAAATACAAATATAGGTTTGAATCTATGAATACATGTTTTTAACCTTTGATACAAGTATGCATCTGAAACGTAATAAAACAAGCAAAAGAAAATAAATAGGCTTACGTGAAACAATTTTTGGAACATTATTACATAACATTTGAAACATTAAAAAAAATTAAAACTATAAATACAATGTTAACACATTCCCACATTCATAAAAATGATGTTTAGTATTAAAACAAATAGCAGTAAGCTCAAAATATTTTTAAGGTTACTTTTTTCACATTGTGAAATCATTTAACTAAAGAAGTATTGTATGTTGGTTTATAAATTTCTATGAAGAATCAATTTCATTTGAAGAAAATTTTATTGCTATTCGTTTAAATATATTTTACTGAAGCTTTCTTTTTTTTATATTTCATGTCATTTTCCATTGAAATTACTTAAACATTTTATTTTGAGTTTGAAGTCGTTATAAATTACATTTTTAAAAGCGTACAATATAATTCTTTTATTTGAATTTTTGAAGCAGATTTTGCAAAGCTATAAAACTCAAACATTACTTTCAGTTATAACCCTTACATTATTTTTTTTATCGAATACGAGCATAAGAGAAATTTTATTGACCTATAACTTGTTTAAACAGACATAGAATATTTGTAAAATGAGGCCCGGAAGAAAGTTATAATAATTTTAGAAAAAAAATTCTCCGTAAAATATAACTATAGAGGAAATGTTTATTATAGTGTCTAGCAAATTCATGAAACATATACGCATTTTAAAAATGTTCTTAGAAAAAAAATACATTGCAAAAAAAAAAAACTATTTAATGTGAATGGATATGACTGAATTTTAAAAATTTATTCATATTATCATACGAAAAAGAATTATAAAGACCCTAAGCCTTTTAAAGCGTTGACTAATAATTTTAAAACTAAATTTTTTATTTTTAAAAAAAAAAATTTTTTTTAAGTTTTTTTTTTTTTTTGAACTCTCAATAATTTTTTTGCATTTATACATTGGTTGATGAATAAGCATATAATAAATGTATCTAGAATATTATCTAGTAAGAAGCTCATAATGGTAATATGAATAATATTATATTAATAAATATTAAAACATTATTCGAAGAAAATATACATATCAATAACAAATATTTATATATATATATATATATATATACATAAAAATACTATATGTATAATGTAGTAATAATTTTGCTAATACGTAATTAAGTAAGTATCTTATAATTTCCAGAACTGTGTGTGTGTGTGCATTCATCAATTACTTGTTTACTGTTTAGTTTACTTTTCTAAATGTTTTAATTTTATTCTCACAACAGTTAAATGCCATTTTGACTTGTTTTATGAATATGTGAGTTTAACATATCGTCATTACAAACACTTAATTATTATCCGATTGCAAAGTTTCCTTTTTTTTTCAATGGGGCTGCATTTTATCAACTTAGCCTTTACAGACACAGGAAGATTCCAAATTGAAATGTTCGTACCATCTAGTAGCGGCCTATTTTTAACAAATTTTGACGCTCGAATTAATTTTTAATTCGCATTTAAAGGCATGATACCCTTAAGCCACCGGAGATGACTGTGAAGATACCTACTTTATGTTATAAAATTTTTTACATTTCTACTATTAGTTCACTCTATCCTTATATGTATGTCAGGCCCCAGGCCTGCTGGTAAAATGAGGAAGGCATCATCTCTATAATAACTTCTTTATTTCGCTTCAATCACATAAAATCCAACATGGCGGCCCTTTGGTGCGCAACCGAGTAGAACATTAACAACCAATTCGACCAGGAGTCACCAGCTAAGCCTTTTCGAGTATGCGTTCTTCTTCGTCAGCGCTCGCTCCACCTTTAAATAGGCTTATTTACCCACAAATCCTTACGCGATGGTAAAGAGTTCGCTCTTTTTTTATTTATTACTTACTTAATTTTGAACCTAAACTTTTCAAACCGGACATACATGCATATATATATATATCTTATTCAAATTTTCAATTGTTAACAAAATACTTTCTATTCATCCATTCATGTTCAAATGCATTCTTTTAAACTTGTAGTGGAGAACACTTGATGGTAATATAGTTTTTTCAAATATTAATTCATTAGTTAGATTTCATTTTTTTAATATTAAATTTATTCTGCGTTATTTCCGATGAAGTTATAAGTGCCTGAAACAGATGGCGAAATTACGTTTTTCTAACGAAGTAGGAATTGACTTTTAAAAGAAATTTATATTGCTTGTTTCTACAAACACACTTTATTTATTTTGGGGTAATACAGGGAGACATTTTTCATACGTAAGATAGATTTTTTTTTTTTCTTTCCACAGAAAGAATCTGTTAGCAACATACTATTTTAAAACACAAAAAGGGCCCTTTCAAAGATTATGTATCATTGTCTTGGTTCCTTTTAGAATATTGCACTTGCGTTTGTGATTTTAGCCTCGGAGAAAGACGAAATGAAAAGGAAAAGAAATAAAAAGATGTTATGTCACTGCTGAAAGCATCGCAAATATGCATCTACAAGGATAAAAGCATGTAAAATACAGACACAGCCTTTCATTTCGGCATCTGCGTTTTCTTAGATACATCCGCAAGTATATGCAAGTTTTATTACTTCTATGTTTGAATACAAATTTAATGCTTGGGCCGTTGACTTACTCGATGGGATGGCAAATACATTACCTCTTCTTGATGAAAATCACATTTTCTATCGCAGTAATTTTTCTTTTCTTTTTTACTATGGCGTTAGTAAGAAGAGAGAGAGGAGTTTTAATAAATAAACTAAATAAGAAGAAGTATCCTTTCAAAATATCAAAATATTTTTCAAACTCCTTTTTCTATTATAAATTAAAATAACTGATGCAAATTAAACAAAATAAGCAGTTTGTCTTTGAATTGATGAACTGTTTTATACTAAACGCATCAATACCCACCCGCTTCGCTTTGTATTTCATGATGTATAAATATTTACCGTCTATATAAGGTGTGGACATTAAGTCGATCGCGATCGACCAATAGACCTCCACAGCATTTGGAGGTGACCGCCTGAATATTTGCAGTAAGTACCGTGTGTGACGAAGCTGATCTCTTCCCCTAATTGCTAAGAGTAGGGACAGACAGACTTAGAAAAAATTCCAGACATTTCCCTAATTGCTGGGAAGGAATTTCGTAACTGGGTGGTCAAAGATTTGGACCCTTCTTCCCAGTCGTTCCGGACCATCAAAAAGAGACGCCGTAACATTGTGCTTTCGTTTCTCACGATTCTGTGACTACAGTGCGTCTGAAAACTTACAATGTGCACCGAGCCATCGGCGCCCATTGGGCAGGAGATCAAATGGGCTGAGACCGACAGGGGCGGCAGAAGAACAAGAGATCACAGAAGGATGATTAGACGAGAGATGGGGGGCTAGAGAGAGAGAGGGATATAAGGAGAGTGAGAGAGTCCGAAGGGAAGACTGGAGTTTGAGGGAGCCGTTGAGGTCCCTTCAGCGATAGAGGAAAACGATAGTGAGTCCGTGAAGTAAAGCGGATTCCGAACTGGGGAGATCCGGGAACGGTCTGAGTCCCGATCAACGATAGGAAAGCGATACTGAATCCGCGAATTAAGGCAGGTTCTGAACCGGAGAAACTTTACGTGAGGGAACCGATTTGGAAGCCCCTTCCGCTAAAGACATGTTATAGAGCTATACCTTAGTCCGCGAAATAAGGCGGATTTTGGAACCGTGGAAATTGCGAAGGAGCAACTGCACGGCGGATTTGTAGCCAGCGAACTCACCCAGACTCAGTGTGGAATTACTGAGAGTGAACCCTTTTTACATATCCTATGTACAGGACTTTCCTCTAGAGTGTCAATTTAGGACATTATTTTATGCGAGAGATATGAAACATTGCAGCGAAAGATACTAGAAACTTGTGGACCCTTTTGCGAATTAGTTGTGATAGAATATTTTTTGATGATTTTCTTACTGCGAAATAAATAGTTTATCCCACAGCTGTGTGAAGTCATTACACGTGAAATCCGGCGTAAAACGCGCACTTTTAACACCAAAAAAATTATCGAAATTTACGAGTGACGTCTGGTATAAGAACGAGAGCTTTTGAAATACAAAAAGAGATGGACATAAAAAAATAGATTTTTGCGTAAATTGGAATATTATTTATTTAAATGAAATGACATACCTAATGAATTTAAAAGGTTGTAGTTCTAGATATGTATTATTTTTTTTTCAAAATCCAGGGATAGTACCTTAAATAAACGGCTTCAAAACATAACAGCATTACACAAGTACATTTCAGGTTCCTTCATAAACTTCATTATACGGTGAATATATCTAAAAATTAAAAAATGCAGCTTGAAAGTATAGGTGCGCGTTATACACCGATATATTCAAGATTGGCTGACAGTATGCATACGAACTTTTCTACTGACTATACCTACACGAACTAAATTTAGATAAAAATGTTTTACTTTTAAATGTATTTTGTGTGAATTGTTGGATAACAAATGCATCATTTGATATTATATTTGTGTCTATTATTATTATGTTTCTATCTCGCGTTTTGCTTTAAACGCGGTGTTTTTTTTATTGTAGTTATGCATGTAAGTAGCATCACACTGACCACTTGACCGGTATATCTGCTCATGCGCCTCAGCGTCCAAGTTCGTAGGACTTGGCCCTTAAGATCTGTTGCACCACTGAGCTTAGTTTCTTAGTTTATGTATAAGTATATATATTCCTGTATTTATTATTAAGTTATAATAAATATTGTGTATCTTTTTCTCAGATCACCACATCTACGCCTTCTGGGTGGACCACTACACCCTGAACAGAAATATCCTGTACCCTGAAAACATTTACTGGCATGCCACGTAACCCCCTTTTGAGAGTGGATTTCCGTAAGATTGGTTCTTAGCATATTTCAACACAATGACAGAACGCCGAGAACATAATCTATACGACACAGTAATTTCCCGCAGATATCCATAGCAGATGAGTTCTGCAGCTTCCTTTCTCAGCGAATCTCTATTCAGCAAAAGAAACAAGCTTGCCAAATTTCGAGTTTGTAGGTCTAATTGTTAAAAATCTGGGATTTTGTCTATAACTCTCCCTCCCTCCCCCCTTAACCCTGCCTGATTATCGATTTTTTCTAAACCCATTCATAATGGATCTTTACTCCATGAAAGGAACATACCTTCCAAGTATCAAGTATTTAGGTCTAATAGTTAAAAAAGGGGAATACTTATCGATAACGCCCCTTAAGCAATTGCAGTGCCCTTTGGGGGTTGTCTTTCGAAAAACCCGCTCTTGGCGGATCTCTATTTTATAAAAGGAATATGCCTGCCAAAGTTCAAGTCTGTATAAAAGGTTCGGAGATATCGAGAAGAGTGAGTGAGAGAGTTACTCTTTTCTCCTTTATATACAGTCTGACCCCGATTTTACGAATTCATCAGGACCGAACATTTTGTTCGTTAATTCAAGGTTATTCATCATGAGTGAGTGAGTGAATGTGGGGTTTTTTGGCGCAAGAGCCAAGAAAATCTGGCCATACTGCTCCAAAGATTTGTTAAAAAACTTAAAATATTTTATAAAATATGTAAGAATATTGACAATACAATTTTAAAAAGTTAAAATTTCAAATCACGTATAAAACCATTTTCATGTAATTAAAGAAAACAAAATTCTGTGGGGAATTCCTACACCAAGTCAGACCATATCTTAAAATAAAAACATTGAGAAAGACGAAAGGAACATGTTAGTTTAAAACAAAGTTAGACAATACATGTTATCAAAAAATTAGCCTCTACTTTTCCTGAATTGGGTTGGAATTAACGAACGTATATATTTGTCAGGATTATTTCTAAGACATTCTTTTATGGCAAATTTATCCGTAGGATCTGCCTCAAGTTCCTCCTCTTCCACGTCATACATAAGCATGTCTTCGTCATCAGTTGTATAATTGGTAGGTGCTGACTTTCTGGGTTTATGTGGAGCCATTTTTATTTCTATTTCTGGTTTTTGTATTTTAGTGCGCTTTCTTCTAGGTTTTGAGTTCTGTTTTACACTTTTTGGGATTTTAGATGTATCAGAAGGTCCACTATTGGATGCAGTAGCAGACGATTGAGGTAAGGGTACCGATGGTTGAGACATAGATGGTTGAGTTGACAGTGGGGAAAATTTATTAGATGTTGTAGAGAATAGGCGTGTTTAAGTTGATAACGATAAGGCAGAAGTATTTAAGCTATTTTCAAGGATAGCAGTAGTATAAATGGGCATAGGTAAATGAAACTGATTTTTTATGGTTGGTATTACTGAAGATGTGGAAGGAAGTAGAAGTGCTTGAGTGGATGAAGATGACGTGGAGATGGTAGACACTGAAGATGAAGTACTTGGCATCGGATTTGCAGAAGTACAGGTTTCAGACATTGTAAAGGTAGGCAGATATGTTTGTTATATTTGGATCTGTTTGGGTAGTTGTGGATATAGTTGAAGGTTTAGTAGCCTGAACATACGTTTGGGTTAACTGAGGAACTATTAATTCATGTGCTTCAAAATAAGATACGTTTTTATTGGTTTTAATTTCTTGGATCTGTTTTACTAATTTCCATTTTGGGCATAATTTTGAATCTGATGGGTGGGTTTGTGAACAATTGACGCATTTAGGCTCTGGAGTACAAAAAAATATTTATGTCTGTGGTCTAGACGAGAAAAGAAGAAAAGATGAAATTTTATGACAAGAAGAGGGTCGAAAATTAAGAAGGATCACTGGAGTACCCCGGGCTGGTGACACCCGTGTTTACCAAAGATAGCAAACCCTTGAGAAAAGGAAAATATCACTAGGGTACCTCGGTATTGTGACACACGTACTCACCTAAAGGTGAGCCCCTTGAGGGGAGGTTATTCATCATATCGGTGTCCAAACAAAATTCACATTTTTTGCTTTTATCTTTTCGAAATTCTGTAAAAAGCAAATACACAAAAAAATATCCACAGTTAGAAATTTCTCATTTTTTATTAAACAACTAAAAATACTATTAAAGAGTTATTACGGATCAGCAAATTAGAAATTTTAAAACACTGACTAATAAATGTTTCATATTCTCTTTGATACCGCGGACTCGAAAGATTTCTTTTTCAATTTTATGTAGAGAAGGAAACACAGTGTCATTTACATCCTGCTTCATCAGGTATATTTTAACAGTTTCCAAACAATATAAAGCATTAAAAAGTACAACAGATTTGATATTAATATCCTAATCGATTTCTGCATTAGTATAGCATTGCTATTCATTGTCTCGGACAAATCCACTATTTTCTTCAACTTCAATTGCACAGATAGTCAATATGTCATCAAATGTAATACAGTAGAGCGTCGTGTTTATCCGAATCAATTGGGAACGGACACTGTTCGGATACGCTATTGGTCGGATAACCGAAACCCAAATACGATCCATGCAGTATATGAAACCGGACACTATATGGATATTGAAAATCCTCACATGCAGTAAACGTGCTTGAAGAAAAAGCAATACAGGTGCAAAATGTCGCAATTTTACCATTGTTGTGGAAAATAATCAATTATTTTTCGCTGTATCGTTGCACAACTTCGTTTTTGGGTTGCAAGGTCTCTGATTCTCTTGAGCAGCAGTAGGTCCGGATATTTGACGCTCCGGATAATAAACGTTCCGATAAGCGACGTTCTACTGTGTAGTTCTAAAATCTTAAGATATCCACTTCATTGGGGAATGGGTTGATATAAGAAAGAAATTTTCTATATATATATCATATTCAAAACTCACACCAGAGATATGTTGCAGTCATAAATCACATCTACACATGTTAAGTCTAATACTTATAATAGCACCCTTTCCGTCAAAATTGGATTAATACAAGAAAAGGCTTTTTAGTTTCCGGACAAAAATGATATATCACTTGAAAATAAAAACCAATTTTTTTCTAATAATACTTAATAAAGAAAATTTCCCGGCTGCTGAATTAATTCATTATAATTTGGGCTTTATTATCAGTTAAATAGGGGGGTTTACCTACTTTTTAATCGGAGACAGAGAACATTTGCTTTAACAGGGGATCGTTAAGGTTTCCGACTACGTTCGGAACTGTGATTTTAAAAAAGCGCATAAATGGATAATTTTCATGATATTTAGTGTCACTTAGATTAGAACACATGCATAGAGTTGTTTTAAGGACATTTTGACGAAAAAAAAATTATTTAATTTCGGCAAAAAATTAACTTAGAATAATTTTTTTTCAAAATATTCTCCTTTTGTGAAAAATGCTTCTATTATAATAATACTTTGCCTGTATATAGCTCAGATCTCTGTACAGAGGCTCAACTATGATTTTTTAAAAAATTCACATTCTTTTCAGGGTTACAACCCATTGAAATAATTACCGGCGTTTTTTATTAAAATTTCTCTTCTCTGTTGTTGTAAAACATGGATAAACCCACTTCTAAGTTATATATTTCAAAAATTCTAGTTGAGCCTCTGTACAGAGATCTGAGTTATATAAAGGCAAAATATTATCATAATAGAAGCATTTTTCACAATAGGGGAACATTTTGAATATGGGTCATTCCATGTTCATTTTTTGTCAAAATATTGTACTTAAATATTGTTTTTATTATAATACTATTCTTAAAACAATTTTATATACATTTTATCATCTAAGTGACACTAAATATCATAAATATTATCCATTTATACGCTTTTGCAAAATCACGTTTCCGAACGTAGTCGGACACCTTAAATCGGTGTCTGACTGTATATAGATAATGACATTGTTGCTTTAAGGATTAAATTAGCATGATCATACCTATGCTACAAGGAAAGAGGCAAATGCATTCAATCACATAGTTTTTTAACGGCTTAAAATTATTGTCTTAGCTGAGAGAGAGTTTAAATGAAATAAAGGCGCGATTATTAATAACTTAGATAAATATTCGCTCATTTTCTAAGCAAATATATAATAAACTTTCATTTTTGTTTATAATTAAAAGTTTTTAAATTCCGTTTAAATCTGAATAGATTGACTTAAGAAGGATTTTAAAAATCAAGTAAAAGCCGCTATTTGTGACTGAGTCATTCCTTCCTAAAACGTTCCTTTAAACGAAGTCTCCATTTATTGCCGTAAATTCAATGCTATTGAACTCCCACGGTAAAATGTTCTGCTTTTTGAACTGATGAAAGGAGGATAAAATTTCAATAGCTACTTTTATTCAATTCTATACTGTGGCTGAGCTTTATTTTTTCGTTCTATCTTTTTCTTAGAATAAATGATTCCTCTAATGGGTAATCTACCTTTCATTTTCTGTTTTGAAATTATAACAGTATCTTACAAAAAAAAATGTAGTTTTAAATTTAATTTTTAGTGTTACAGATGAAAGCATTTTATGGAATTCATGTTTCTGTGTAAAAATTCGATATATTTTAGGTTTGGTATAATATTTATTTATAAATTGAAATGAAAAACCGACTGGAATGAATGTATGGAATATTCAATTTCAGAAATTCTTTTGGCGAACTATAGTTTAAGAGCCGCTGCTTAAAATTGTCAAAGCTAATTTAAAAAGTGTTATGAAATTAATTGTGGGCAAAAGTATGATTTCTATAAACATGTACAAAAGACATTTTACATGACGGACGCCTTTACAGATTGGGATACGTAGTCAATACAATGTACACAATTCAAAGTGCGCATATCGCAATTATTAGAATACATATATTTAAACAAATATCGACTTTATCTGTAAAATAACGCTTTCCTTATAATATATATATATTTAAAATTTTATTTGCAAAAATACAAATCACAATGCTGATAGGATAAAAATTTAGTTAACTAGTGGAACCCTAGACTAGTACATTTTTAAAGTACCGCCTTCTTCAGAACATTATTTAAAATTGTATTGTTCTGATTCAAATGAAAGCGCTCTAATTGGATTTAAATATCAATAAACATAAACTATGTAATAATAGTTATGCCTTTGCTTCGAAAGTATCGCCTTCTTCCACTAATTTCGTGATTTTTTTAGAGAAATTGCACACAAAAATTGTTATTTCAATGTGAATCACAAATATCACGATAGATAGGCTTTTATGTCTGAAATACCGCCCTCTTTATAACACTTATTTTATTGCCCTGATACTGGATGCAGATCTGATAGGATAAAATCCACATTTACTTTAACCAATGACACCCTGATTAATTTACATTTTTGAAATACTGCTATCTTAGAGCACTACTTACATTTTATTGATCAAATTTAAATGTAACCACTGATTGGATAAAAGTCGTAGTAAATTTAACCAATGAAAAAATAGGTAATCTATCCTTTTTTTTTAAAAAACTGCCTTCTTTTAATAATTTAATTATTTTATTGCTGTAATTACTCAACAAAGATTTGACTGTAGGCAGGTCACAATTATTTCATTCAGTATCATGTAATGTCTTTTATTTTTAGAGAACCGCCTTCTTTACGTAATTAAATTTTATTGCACAGATTCTGATAGCAGAGCTGATTGGATGTAAGCCATTACTAAATTAACCAATGTAATCATACCTTTAACTTTTTTCATAATGCCTTTACAGTTAAAGTTACGCCCTCTTTAAGGGATTTAATGATTTTATTGCTGAGATTGTGTGCAAAAAAGCGTTGATTGGATGTAAATCACATTATTTTGTTCAAAATCATCGTATAGATTAGTTTTATTTTTTGAAGTACCACCTTCTTTACTTAGTTAAATTTAATTGCTCCGATTCTATAAAAGCGCTTATTGGACGGAAGTTACGATGAGTTTTACCAATGTTGTCATTTTGTCTTTATTTTTAAAGTACCGCCTTCTCTTAGAAGATCGTACAGATTTATTGTTCAGATTCAAATCAAAATTCTCATTGGATGTAAAGCACGATTATTTCAACCAATATTTATTTTCTAATGTACTGCCTTCTTTATAGCATTAATTAAATTTTATTGGTTTGTTCTATTGAAAGTACTGATTGGAGATATATAGAACAATTAACCTAATCAATGTTCCCATAGTTCTACTTTCAAACTTTCAGAGAAATTCATATTTCATTTTTCTTGAGGCCTATATATTTTATATAGTGCGGTTTGGTATACGTAAAAAATGTCAACCATGCAGAATCATATGTAAAAACAATTGAGACCAGCGAAAAAATTTTGCAACGTGGATTTTTCTGATTATTATTCGTTAAATTAAAAAAAAATTCTATATCTGACTTAACAAAATATAAATGTGCACTATGAGAATATATGGGAGGCTCAGAGATAGAGTGGTAGCGTATCGCGCTTTCACACCACAGGTCCGGGTTCTCTCTTCGGGGCGGGCAAGGTTGACTCAGCCTTTCATCCCCACTGCAGTGGGTCGATAAATGAGTACCAAACTTCCTTGGGTACTTAAACAGTGGGAATCTGACTTCAGACTGACCAAATGATCGGGACATCTGTTCCAGCACCGCAGCGCCCAATGATTGCACATACTGGTATTGGCACAGTGGGCCCTGGCCCTCATGGGCTGTTGCGCCACTGAGTTTGAGTTTTGTGAGAATATATGAAGCCCAGTGGCTGAGTGGTTAATGTATCGCGCTTACACACCACAGTTCCAAGGTTCAAACCCGGGGATAGCAAAGTTGACTCAGCCTTTCATCCCTTTAGTGGATCGATAAAAGAGCACCCAGCTTTCTTGGGAATTTAACACCGGATGTTTCACGTTAGACTGATCATCTGACCGGAACATCTGCTCATACACCTCAGCGCCCAATGTTCGCGTATACTGGAATGGGCACAGTAATCTTCGGTCCACATGAGCTGTTGCGCCACTGAGTTAAGTTATGAGAATATATATATATATATATATCTATATATCTATATCTATATCTATATATATATATATATATAATAAATCATCGTTAAATTTTATAATGATTATCAAATAATATTACATTCAGTCACTTTTTATTCAATGAAAACCAAATTTAATTTAATAATAATAAAATGTTATGTCATCTTTTACTAAAATACAAAACTAAATTATTCTATTTTAACTCATTAACACCTATCAATCGTTTCAAGTCTAACTTTTTGTGGTACCTCTTCACAATCCAGAAAAAGAATCACAGCTTCAAAACTGTTTCCCCAATTCCTGCGCGTATTTATGTAAAGGAAATCAATTTTACTGGCAACCGTAAAATAATATCGAGTCACCGCAGCAGAACCAGAAGCAAAATGTAGCAAATGTTCCTTAAAATTTTTTGGATATTTACTAAATTTCGTTTACTAGAGATCATACTGCTTTTCAAAATTAAGAATAATGTTTTCTGACGCTGCTAAAGATCTGAGCATTGTTTATAAAATGTTTACTGTTTACTTCTGTTTGATAGAAAATACCAGAGCACCATTTACACATACTAAAGATAGTTAAAATATATTTCTACATTTGGAGAAGGTAATTTATTTAAAAATATGTACTTTTATAATCGTTTAAAAAATATGTTTTATTCATTGAAAGGGAGAAAATAATTGTTCTTAAATAAAATTATTTTAAATATTTCTTTACTGAATGAGTCATAAAGCCTCAAAAATTAAAACTCCTCTTTTTTACTAATTTATACCCTAAACTATTTATGGTTATTTTTTAACCAAAGATTAAGCATTTAAGCTACATTCGGAACCGTGATTTTGCAAAAGCGTATACATGGATAATATTTATGATATTTAGTGTCATTTAGATTGGAAAAAGTATATAAAATTGTTTTAAGAATATTTGTACAGTAAAAAATTATTTAAGTAAAATAGTTTGACAAAAAATGAATATAGAATGACCCATTTTCAAAACATTCTAGTTTATGAAAAATGCTTCTATTATAATAATATTTTGCCTGTATATAGTTCAGACCTCTGTACAAAGGCTCAACTAGAATTTTTGAAACATTAGAAATGGATTTATCCATATTTTACTACAACAGAGGGGAGAAATTTTAAGAAAAAAACGCCTATAATTATTTCAATTGGTGGTAACTCTGAAATGAATGTGGATTTTTTTTTAAAAATCCTAGTTGAGACTCTCTGGAGAAATCTTTATTTTATCTAAGCACACACACACACAAAATATTATTATTATAGAAGCGTTTTTTATTTAAGAAGAACATTTTGAAAAAAAGGTTATTCTATGTTAAGTTTTTGCCGAAATATTGTATTTAAATAATTTTTTTTGTCATAATGCCCTTAAAACAAATTTATACATGTATTCTAGTCTAAGTTGCACTAAATATCATGAAAATTAACCATTTCTGTGCTTTTTTAAAATCATGGTTCCGAACGTAACCGGATACCTTAATGCAATACATTCTGATGCAGTACAAGTCACCATTGAATGCTGATTTAGAAAAACGTTTTGATGTGCTGCTACGTAGAAGACATTAATAGTTCAAATAATTTCTGATTTAAATATAATTTAAGCAAATATGCTGTTTATTTTAAATTTCATCAAATTTTTTTCAAGAAAATTAAGTTTTGAAACGTGCTGAAAATTTAATTTTTAAAGAGCTGTATGTACACACAAACTTGCTTAGTTATCAAGAAAAAATTACTTGTTACAAAATAGTACAATCCTTTTATTTGATGGTACTTTTTAAATTCTTGAAAAAAAAGAGAGAGAGAGAGAGAAATTGTGCATATATATACTTCTTTGAGGATTTATTTACGTTGTTAAAATTAGAAAAATATTTTCAAACATATTTGTTTATCCTCATTTAAAATATATTTTCATCTTGTTACCACAAGATTATTTTTTTTTACTGAAAGAAAAACAAACTTTTTAGTATCTCAGCTACTTATTTTTTTTAATTTGAAAATATTTTTAATTAATTAAAGGACATTCTTGAAAAAAGATCTATAGCATTTGAAATTAATACTTAATAGACAGTCTGCGAATGTTTATTGTTCATATTTTATAAGAATTTCATTGCCAGATGCAAAAGTCCTCTTGATTTTTCAATTAAAAAAAAAAAAAAATTTTTTCCCCTTTTTTTTTTTACTTATGATTTAAAATAAAAACAGAAACATATTATGTTATAATAAAAATTGAGAGCAGCTCATTCTGATAAAAATTTAAGAGTTTTTGTAGGACCCACTCATAAGTTAATTATTTCAAAATGAATCACACAATTTTTATGTTCTGTTTTTCTTTTCCCAGGGAACTTAAGTTAAAATCCGGAAGCTATTGACGTTAATTAAGCAAAACCCCGAATTGAAATATATATTTCAATTTATTAGTAAAAAAAAGCATTATATATATATTTTTTGTTAAGTGTAATATGCTTAATAAAGAGCATTCTCAATCAATGTTGTAGAAATTAAATTAAGATTTATTTTCAATTAATTAGTGATAAAACAATTTTTTACATCATGAAGTATTTATAATCAAAACTTTCCGAATCTTGCTTATTACTGTGAAATATTTAAATAAATGTGTTAACCTCAAAATCATGCCCCCTTTGTTAATAGCAAAGCTAGAAATTTCTTGAATTTTATTATTCAAACTTTAAAGTGTAGGTATTAATTATTTAATAGTCAAACTTCGCAAATCAAAGCTATGCCACAGAAATAGTTTACACGTACTGTATTCGAAGTAATTGGAAAATTCAAAATTGGATGTACTTTCTTGAACTTTTATACCATTAGTTTGACAAATTTGGAGAACAAAGATGTTGTTGGGGATATTATAAATGAGAAAAAATACCAAATCTTCCATGTTTCTTTGTTACTAAATTAAACCGGAATTTAATTCTATATTTAGATTGTCATATCTCTATTTACCCGGGAGCCGTCACGCGGGGCACAGAGTCACCCCAGCTTCACGAAAACATTAATTCTATATATAGGAAAACTGTTTATTTATTATCAATGACTTTGTCAGTATCATCCTATATAACAGTCATTATCTAAACTAAAATGAATTAGTCACGTATCTCCCTCTTTTTTGGGAGTGGCAAACAATTTTTAACATTTTTCATTTCTTGGGGTGACTGCATTTCTCGCACGAGCACTTTTGTTCCAAAATATTTTTTATGAACAAGCTACATTTTTTTTCTGGTAACTACTTAATGGTTTTGATCGTTGTGTTGTATGACTCATTACGGTTTATAAATGTAAGTAAGCAGAATAACAACAAGTAATATAAAAAAAATTTGTCAATTCCTACTTTGAATGGATGAATAGAAAGGGTTTTATTAACGATTGAAAATGTGTGAACACACAAGATATATGTATAGGGAGAGAGTGAATTAATAGTAGGAACTGAAAATGAGCATGATTTCTCTGCACTGTTGTAACAATGCACACTCGGTGTGGCAAGTTTGGCTGAAAAACTGGTTTTCACGCCAACTTTTGTCATTGTTTTAATATTTACTTTGTTACAACAATGGAGACGAATCTAAGTTGGCGTCAAAAACCGGTCATTGATTTAAATAAATTAAGTTCATAAATTATTATTTGAAAAAAACTGTATTAACATCAAGTGTCATCCACTACAAATCTTAAAAAAATATTTGAACTTGATTGGATGAACAGAAAATATTTTTGAACGATTGAAAATTTGAACAAGATATATATATATATTTATAGGGAGAGAGTGAGCTAATAGTATGAATTGAAAAAAGAAATGAGCCTCTACGATCCTATTGTATGAAGTTGAATCTGATCAAGCAAGGGCCTGATGAAATAATGCTTATTGATCAGGATAGCGAAAGTTAATTTGAGAAAAGAGATGAAAATGAAACGTTTTGTAGGAAGGAAGATTTTTTCAAATGCTACCTACAAAATCTCCACCAATAAAAATACGAAACCACAAGTGTACCACAAGATACACTGCACAGTGCTAAAAAAAAAGCAAGAAGTTCAACATGCTGTTTTTTGATCATCCAAGGCCAAAAAAACTATAATAACTTGAACAAAATATTTGAGTTTTGCCTCCAAATGCCATCCCTGAAATGTTAGTGAAAAGTGTCTTGTGTCCTTTATTAAAGACACGCATATTTGAAACATTTTGACTCAGTCACTCCGCGCGATCACAGATGTTAGTATCGAGTTCACGCTTCCTACCGGGTTACACCGAAATGGGAATGAAACCGATCGACATGGATTGAATAAAATAGTTCTGTTGTTACCCTCAGCAGTTATTTCACGCAAAATGTAGATGAACTGACTACGACATGCAGCTATACATATCTAATATCTAAGTTTTACTTCTTGTTAAATTAGTCGAGGTTAAAAATCCCAATTATGACAGGTGGCTGAGTGCTAGCGTATCGAACTTCCAAGCCACAAGTACGGGGTTCAAACTCTGCATTGTGCAAGGTTGACTCAGCCTTTCATCCCTTCAGTGGTTCGATAAATAAGTACGAAGCTTAATTAGGAACTAAAAATTGGTTTTTTCACGTCAGAGTGACCACAAGACCAGAACATCTGCTCATGTACTTCGACGCCCAAGGTCATTAAAACTGAGCTGAACTTAGTGGGCCTTGGCCCGTTTGGGCTGCTGTGCCACTGAGTGTAGTTTTTCTTTAGTTTAAAAATCCCAGTTGTCCGTGATGGGGAAAATTGAAGAGTGTTGAGAGGCAATTGATCTTACTTAAAATTATGTGTGAGCTGCGTCACAAAAATACCCTTTTTCCTTTAAAATACATTGTTGAAATCCCTTGAACCTGAATTATTTCAAACTCACTTGTTATACAGTAATCTAGAATAAATAACAAAATCTAAACGTAAAATAATAGAGTCAAGGGAACAATTATGTTTAGCATTTCATGAGCTCCTTTCCGTCTTTCTCGGAAACAGAAGTCATTTATTATTGTTTGTGGTGTATTTTTATTTCCTGAAATTATTCTGTTTAATGAATACATCGCGAGTTGCGGTGAAAGTATTCAGGAATTTCGGTAAAGCATAATTAGATATCATAACTTACTTGTTCCGAAACGGCCAAAAAGCCTGGTCGTAAATCTCAACCAAATGAAAATATTAAATGAAGAGTATTCTAGTAAAGCTCTTTTAACTAACGATGAACACATGTGTAACATTTGAGAGAAGAAAATTGCGTTAACTCATTAATTATGCTTTCGTGAAGGATTTAGTTAATTGCTAATTAAAAAAAGAACACACACAAAATACAGATAAATAAATTTACAAAGCGAGCATATGAACAATGTGAAAGTGAATATAGATTCGAGTAGATTTTTGTAAAACTAACATAACCAAGTTATACTCGTGAGAGTTTTGAATATTCTTTTGTATCCTTACTTAAACATTGTCTGAAACAAAATTACACTGACTTACATTAGAAATAAAGTATGCCTAAGTGTAAATTATGTGATTTGATGCTCTTGAAGACTGTTTTTCGGGTTGTTCTACTAATCCTTAGGGGGAAGTACTTTTTATGCATTGTTTGAATTGAAAACCCCTTTCTGTTAAACAGTGCTTCCCAAACTTTAAATATATACAACCCTATTTTAAATCATAATTTTCGTCACTTCCCACCGGCCCCCCCCCCACAATAAATGGGGATACATTAATAAGTATTTTATATCAGTGTAAATGTGTACTTATTATTTATTTTGTCAGAATGGATTTGGTTTTATTTTCTTTCTGTAAATTATTACTTATTTTAAATCTTTTATTTTTGACTTTTCATTAAACTCGCTCCATTTTCATAGGAATATCACGCCACCCTAGGGGGCATGCTCCACAGTTTACGAAACGCTGCTGTAAAGGAACCACAATGTATGCAAATAAAAATTACTACTTAAGCAATTAACTGGGAATGACGAGTAAACTGGCCATGGAGAAAAAGCAGAATTTTGAGTATTGACGTGTATACTCGTCATGTTTAAAAAGTAGTGACCATTGGCTATTTAAATTGTATTTTTTCATAAAACCGAAACATATTCTCAAATTTCAAAGTGTTTAGAATACTTTGAGGTCGGCCGGAGTAAATCAAATGAATAAAAAGATTAAAAAAAAAAAAAAATTAAGGTGAACTCATGCATCTCCGTAATGCATCGGCTCAAACAGCGTATACGTTCGCATAAGGAATTTGTTTTTAAGGTATCCGACTAGGTTGAAAAAGTGCTTTTTAGGTGTTTAATGTTTGGTGTTGTTTGGGTCATTAGTGAAAAAAGAAATTAATTATTGAGGAAGAAGGACTAATACATAAAACTATCGAGTTTCTAAGTTCTTTTTATAGCATTTATTTCATCTAACTAATAAAAATATTTTTTTAAACCGTTTTTTTTTTTTTTTTTGAAGAATGAATTTTTTATGATAATCTGTGCACGAATAACATGATATTTTCTAAATAATCCAATCAAATGCAATGAAATTTATAACATATATGCTATGGGCTCTTCAGAGCGTAACAAACCGCAGGTTTTATGACAGCTACATTTAATCACATTTTACAGCCATTTTTAGCTTAGAACATGCAGTAATTTAGTAGAAAAATCCTGACCATCAAATTTAAATGCTAATAAAATATTTATTTCTTAAACTATTTTTTATCCTGCGGTTTGCGACACTTCAGAGGGATCTAGAAGTATATCAATGACGTTAAAATTGCATAATGTGCAATTTATTTTTATTTATCACGTTTTTCTTAACTTAAAAAATTTTGCTAAATTTTCCTAAACATAATTTTTTTTAAAAAAAAAAAGGGTGATAAATTTTAGTTATTTAATAATTATGACTTTTTAAGCCTATTTATGTTCTTTAAAGAATAAAATTATTCAGAAAATCTATTTTTAAAAAATTTAACCTAGCCGAATACTTTAAAGAACTTTTTTACTCATTTAATTCATAGCGTAAAATCCACGAACCCTGATTTACGTATTAATACTTATTTTAGTATTTTAAATACGAAATTTTTCATCATTTTTGAATTATTTTTTTTTCAAAGATATTAATTCTGTATGAAAGTAAATACACAATATTTTTTTAAATTTTACTTCGACAAAAAATAATCACATACACATAGTTTATTTGTTAATTACAAAAGTGTAATGAAAAAAAAAAGGTCAAAATGGGAAAAACGGCATTTAGAGAAGAAATTTTCAGCATAAATACACGTTACAATTTTTTAAATTCCCTCTATAAAAAATGTTATTTATTTTAAATTTATAACAGCATGGATGTATTTTTTTTTCTTATTTTTTACATTATAAAAAAGAGCTGTTATAAAAAATCTCCTGGTCTTGTTGCTAATAATACTTTATTTGTAACAGCGTTATTCTTAGCTTCAAATCATGAATAACCTGTTTGTAATCAATACATTTCTGAAAAATAAAATGCATACAAAAAACATAATACAAATTACTAACATTTTTAAATGGTAGCAAATACTTTTACATCTCTTTTACTTCAATCCCTATGATGCCATGTAGTAGATATTAAACCTAATAATAAAGAAATATTGTACCATTGAAATGAAGTAGAGCAAAATGATTCTGTAAATAAAACGTACGAATTATACCACTATGCATTCATTAGTTAATTAACAGAAATACAATCACAAAGGAAATACAAAATTATGCTTTAAAGATTAAAGGAAATATAATAGATTTGAGTTTCAGTTTGGAGTATGTCTTTAATATAATAATTATTTACTATATCAGCTATAAGGTTATACATAAAGACAACATATATAACTAAAATTAAGGACAAAAAAAAAGGGACGAATCTCATAACGGTCAGATTTCTTTCTCACTTGGCCTGTACTAAAGATGGGTAGTCTCTAGAGGGGGCTTCTGCTGGTTGAAACAGTCAGGTGAAGGTTATTATGACAAGTTTGGTTACAAGTTATAAAACCATTTTTTGGGGGTAAATATGGAAATTTATTCTAACATGTGTTTAAGGACTGGGATATTATTGCGTAGTGTTCTATCGTAATTGACATCACATTAAATTGTACATAAATAATTTTCACTTTCAAATAATTGAAAGAAAAGATACTACCAAATGGGAAAAATGCTTCCAAGAACTTATATTTGAGGCCAGCTAGGTGGCGTTGTTGGTGTTCTACACTCAAGGTTGTGGGTTCTACATTGGATGAATTTGGTGGATTTTCATGATGTAGAAAATAAACAGAGGCCATGTCATATAATTAAACGGCATGTAAAATATCTCTAGAGTGTATGTTTCGCTTGGATGCTCTCGGAAAAATTAAATCCTAGTACATGTTCGCAGCGTCAGAGCTCATGTACTTCTCTTTTGGGAGGAGACTGCTTGCGGCGATTACCTGCGGTGATTAGTATCCGCCTATAGGGTGCCGCACTAAATAGAGATACCAGCTTCCGGGGGTCTGCAATGGTAAAACACCAATCCACAGTCCAATAGAAATAAAAAAAGTATTAAGTATTTTATTTTATAATACATGAAATGAAATACAGTAGTGTGTATTTTTGAATTTTTTATTTTTATAAAATCTTAGTAGTTAAATGAAGTTTGGAAATGCCTGTTATATATATTTAAATACTTCGACTGACGACAGGTCAGCTACAAATTTCTGATGCATTTTCTATGTTAAATATATTAATGTTATTTTGGTAAAGATTTAATATATGTCGGGGATATTTCACAACAATATCTTATATATTTCAATTTCAATATTATTAGAATATAGTAAAACTAAAATAGTAAGTATAAAGTTCACATAAAACTTTTATATATTTAAATGTGATTTTTAAAAGTAACACGAACAAAATATTAAACAGATATTAACAGCTAAAAGTGTGGTAAAAGAAATTGTAAAGAGAACTGTAAATCCAAAGAACTTTTACATTAAATTTGGCAAGACACATAAATCACAAATAATACGTGTTTCTCAGGTTCTAATGGATATATAAGTTACTCCAAGTTTCGAAACTAGAATACGTTAAAAAGTAATAACACAAAAACTTCATCCATCTAACTCGTACTCTTTTTTCCCCTCCCTTCACAATTTCAAAATAGAGCTTTTCATTTGTTCCTCTCATCCTCTATACATTTTTTTTGCAACTCTCCGTCGCACAATAATACCTTTCCCTACGAACACGACTGTGTACTAAAATTCTTGAAAACCGTTCCCATTTTCTCATAAAATGCATGTTCTCAATGTGTAAGGGGGAAAGAGGGATTCTTTGGTATGGTGAAATGAAAATCTTGAGTGTTTTTTCTGACGTTTCGCATGCAAAATGACTAACAGGAGTTCATCTGAAAACTTTAAATCAACTCCAGAGCTGGCAACATTAGAAGAGTACGTGTTTCTTCTTTGTTGGAAGAAGGCTTCAGATTCTTTAATATCGGAAATTCTTTAAAGATATAGAACATTTTTTAAGAAAAACCTATTTCAATAGAAAAAAAGGATAATTTTAGACGCATATTGCTTCAATTCATCAACTTTTCAATGAATAATTTTAGTTACCGTAAAATCTGGAGTATAACAAGCACTTCAAACACAAAAATTAAGGTTAAAATTAACGGGTGCGCATTATACTCCGGGTATAAAAACGAGAACTGAGGAAAAAAACTAATAGATGACTCACGTGAGAAGCAATGGCAATAATAATCCATCAGAAATATATAACTTACCTGAAAAGAAAAGAAAATACGATTCATTTGTATGTTATATAATATAAAATCACACACACACACATAACATAATCGCATTTTTTAAGAAAAATGTAAAACAATCTTTTAAGCATGCTAAAATTACATACGAAATATATTCAAATATCTTGGAACAAACAAACACGTTATACATAAATACCGTAAAATCCGGCGTATAACGCACACTTTTAATACAAAAAAATGAGACTGAAATTTACAGGTGCGTGTTGTACACCGGGTATAAAAGCGATAGCTTTAAATATAAAAAAAATATGACATAGAAAAAAATTAGGCTTCTACGTATATTGAAGTACTGTTTATTTAAAAGAAATGAGACATTTCTTACGAGCATCAAGGGTTGTAGTTCTAGAAGTACACTATTTTTTTCTGAAACTTGGAATAATACCTCCAATAAATGATTTAAAAACATTAGAGCATTGCGCATATACATTTCAAGTTTATTCGTAAAAATGGGTGTGAGCGATATACGGCGAAGATAACTAAAAATTAAAAATTGCAGCTTGAAATTGAGAAGCACTGCCTTACGGGGTACAAGCAAAGCATGTTAACATGCGTCATTAAAGTTATGAATATTTAACACATTTTATACTTAATTATTGTAAAAATTAAAATATTATTAGTAGGTTCAATTTTTATTTTTAAATTTTAATTGAAGAATACGGACACAAAAATAAAGCTTGAATTTTTCATAAGTTTAATACTATACTTCAATCAAAATATTTTAAGTTTAATTCATTTAGAAATGAAATTAAATATTTTGTAATGATTCTATAGCAAGAGGAATATGAAACATATTGCACTCTCATTGGAAAATATGTAAATATTAAAATTTAAATTCAAATTTAAGGTATCCGATTACGTTCAGAGCGGAACTTTGCAAAAGCGCACAAATGAATACCCTTTTTGATTTTTAGTATCATTAGTTTAGTTTTTTGATACTTAGTACCATTGTTTTAAGAATATTATAACACGGAAAAACAATTAAAATGCCTTTTTTGGCAAAAAAAAAAAAAAAAAAAAGGCGAAAGAATTGCATATTTTTAAAAAATTGTCTTTTTATGGAGAATGCTTCGATAATATAAATACGTTGTCTACATATAGCTATGACTCCTATACACAGCCTGAACAGGGATTTTTAAAAGATATTACTTAGAGGTGAATTTTTTCATATTTCAATTCATCAAAAGAAGAAAGGTTATAATTTCAATTGAGAGAGATCGTAATGTAAGTTTTTCAAAAGTTTTAGTCCATTCTCTGTTGAGAAGTCATATCTATATATAAATAAAATATTATTATTATAAATGCATTTTCCATAAAAGGAGAATATTTTGAAAATATGTTATTGTTTCTTCTTTTTTTTTTGCCAAAAAATTCCATTTATGTAATTTTTTCCTGTAATAATATTCTTAAGACAATTTTATATGTTTATGCAAATTCAGGTGACATTAAAAAAAATATTTACTTATACGTATTTTCAAAATCATATTCCAATTTTTGTCGTACAATTTAAGATATCCGACTACGTTCGAAACCATGATTAAAAAAATAGCGTATAACAGGATAATTTTCATGATATTTAGTGTGGATTAGAATATATGTATAAAATTATTTTAAGAATATTATTAGAATAAAAAATTATTTAAATGCAATATTTTGGCAAAAAAATAACTTAGAATTACCTATTTTCAAAATATCCTCCTTTCATTAAAAATGCTTTTATAATAATAATATTTTGTGTGTGCTTATATAAAACAAAGATTTCTCCAAAGGGCTTGAACTATAATTTCTGAAAAATTCACATTTTCTTCAGAATTACTACCAATTGAAATAATTATCGGTTTCTCTTAAAATTTCTCCATTGTGTTGTATTAAAATATGGATAAGCCCACTTCTAAGTTGTATATTTAAATATCCTAGTTCTCAGACGCTTAACAGAGATCTGAGCTATACATTGGCAAAATATTATTATTATAGAAGCATTTTACATAAAAGGAGAATGTTTTGAAAATAGGTAATTCTATGATCATTTTCCCCCCAAAATATTGCCTTTAAATAATTTTTACTGTAATAATATTCTTAAAACAATGTTATACATATACTCTATTCTAAGTGACACTAAATATCAAAAAGAGTATCCATTTATACGCTTTTGCAAAACAACCGTTCCGAATGTAGTCTGATACCTTAAAAATATATACATCATGATGTGGAAGAATTTATTCTCCAAAAAATAACTCATTAATTCTTAAAAGTTTTTTGAACTCAGATGCTACACTAATACTATTTCTTTATTTGTAATGCACTCAAAATAGCGTTTAATATGGAAAAATTTTTTATTCAGTTATACTACAAATAAGAATATTTAAGGTATTCTTTACTTAAATTGAAATATTTAAAAAAGAATTCATTAATATTTATTCTCCTGATAACTTCATGTGTGTGTTTTCGATGAAACATTCGAATCAGTTGAAAACATCTAGAACTTAAATACTCTATTTAAATTTGTGCAAATGTTAAATCGAAGCATTTTCTGCATGAGTTTTACAAACATTATTTGCCTCAACAAAGAGTATTTTATCTGTTGTAGTTTTGTTTATTATTTTCCCGCGTTCTTTGATTTCCTTCGAATAATTTTATCTTTTACAAGAGAGTTTTATGCTAATTTTACTTTCGTAAATACTATAACAACATACATGAATGTTTATTGAAGAAACTTTGCTGTTGAAAAGATTGCTTTCAAATTACTTTTTTTTTTAAAAAAAAAGTTTATAATTATTTTAATTAGGCAATGGATGTATATCTTGTAAAATATATGAGGAAAGGTTTCATTTTATGTCATATGGGTATAAATGATGCGTGACATATTAAACGTAACTGAATTAATGTATACTTTATTATTTTATCTTTGATTAAAAATATATCATTAACTTTATAACACATTTGCATTTATCTAAATATAAAAACGTGCACATATCCAAATAATATTTTCTTCAGTAAGAAAGCAAGATGATAAAATAAATTAAAATAACAAATTATGTGAAAAAAAAATGTAAAAAATGTTAAGTAGGGAAAAAACAAAAAACTTTTCTTAGATCTATTTTAAGTGTGTTAAAAATAATATCATAAACTTAAAGGTTTATAATGACCTTTCTTAGAAAGGGTTATGTTTTAATTACTATATGCACTTTCCTTTCATAATTCAAGTGATTTTTGTAAAGAAATATGCATTAACGTGATATAACGTGATTTATTTCAATTTAATTTTTTGCAAATAATCGGTGGAAATTGTTTAAATGTACCGAATTACAACAGGTCAAAATTTGTAATTCTCTAAATGTGCTAATTGCATATATATATATATATAAGGAAATAAAATACTAAATATTAAATAAATAATTTAAAAATAATATAACAGAATTATGTTCAATAAGCATTTTCAAATAATAGTTATTTTCATGAATTTGAGATACCTGATAATAAAATCTAAAATTTCGTAGTTTAACAAACATAGTCTTAGATTGCAGTTGTTAAATTATTACGTGTTTCATAAAATACTACACATAATCAAAAAGAAAGCTATTATTCAAAATAAAGATTTCATTAAATATTTAAAAAATAAAAATACTTATTTTGAGCACTATTATCATATTTAATTTCTGTCATTTTAACGGATATAAACGATATTATGAAGATTCTTTTAGAAAATTTTAATACAATTTAATTTTCTGAAAATCTGAATCAAAGAGTTTCATCATTATTATACATTCTTATTAATTTAGTTCTTAAAGAAATATATATTAATTTTGAAGTGGTATCATGTATAGACAAATACACATAAAAGAAGTATCATGTGTATGAACAGATTCAATCGTTTTATCAAACAAAAATCAATTTTCTCTATGTAGAGATCTTTTTAATGTTGGAACGTTTGTTAAAATTAAAGAACTTTCCCGTAAGAATTCATTTAAACCTAATTACCTAAACCTAATTAAAGCTAACAATAACCATTTTGAAGAAAAATATAGATACCACTTCACATATTATGAATCATAAATTTAACAGTAATACTTTTGATGAGAAATGCATTTCACTTCAACGCATTACTGAAGTTCTATTGTATGACTGTAATATACATGCAGCATTTTTTAAAAGGAGAGCACAAATATTTATTTTAAATCCTAAAATCAGTTTCTATTCTTCTGTATTTTGATATTTGTCACTGTTTAAAATATTTTAACTTATCATTTTTCTGTAACAATATATGTCTACAGCATTTAGCTTTGAAGGAATCTTTCCATGATGTGTGACAAAATCCCTCTTCAAATCCTTTAATCACACTTTCAACTTTAAAATTCACATTCAAAACTTCTGACAAAATGTAGGCATTCAGTTGATCAAAAAATTCAAGAGATTGAAGTATCACTTAAAACTAAACATTGAAATAATTTTAATTAAGCATTCTTCAATGAATAAGAAGAATAAATTAATTTTAAGAAATTCTTAATACATTATAAATAAATTACAATTCACACTTTCGGTAAAATGTTAAAAAAAACAAAACTATATGTATATATATCATTAAAAAATTCAGCGTATTTGAAATCAGTTTCTAAATTCCGAATCATTTAACGCGATTTAAAAACGTTCCAGTGTCATCACATATTGAAAAGTTATTTGAAAACGTATTTTCTCAAATTTATTCTTATCTAGGGGAGATCGGCGGCCGACGAATAAGATAGGGAAGAAAATATATGTAAAAATCCTAGATCTGATTCAGCAAGAGATGTTTATTGAAAGAAATGTAACATTAAAATTAACGAAATGATTGAAAAAAAAAGTATGGTCGTTCCAAAATTAAATTGGAAATCGTTCATATTTAGAAAACGTTTCGCTGGCTTTGAAAGATATTTAAGTGTTACTTTTTCTTCGAAAATTCTAAATTGCTTTTCTTGAAGAAGAGGGAAAATATTTCGAGAGAAAAGTGATTTAAATATTCTTTCAATCTGCCTTTTGCCGGAAGAGCACTTTAATAAGATAAACTCCATTCAACAACACCGAAGAATCATTCATTTTATATGCAAATGAATGCATATGCTTTGGAAGCCTCTTTAAAGGAACGATCTCTCTTAAAGCAGAAACTACCATGAGATTCCCGACAGAAAATTCAAGTATTAAACAAGTTAAGATTATATTTTCTTCATAAATGGTTTCACGTTTATATCCACATTTGTGGAATAGGCAGCCAGAATGCAAAGTTATGATCTTCTACCCGAGGATGCACCAAGTCTTAATTTCATTTTAAAAAACTTAGAAAAGTTGTTTTGCATTTTTATCTGATATTTTAGATATTAACAACTCCGTAATACTCGCTTAAATCTAATGTTGTCTTGAATACCTGTATTTATGCTTACGAATATGTTAAATAATATTTTCTGAAATGTAATCGCATAATCTTTTATTAAATGGCTGCTTTCAACTGGATCATGCATGTTTAATGTAATGATGTTCAATACACAGCCGGTTTGTTTTTTAAGGAATCACCTTTTATGCAAAATAGAGAAAAAAAATTAGCATTTTTTTTATCTGAATTTTTCTGAGGAATCTACCGCATTTAGGGAAGATGTACTGAATTAATAATGTAACTAAAGTTTATTGCTCTTATTTTTTAGCTTCATGTTTTTATAAATAGTGTATCAAAGAAGAAATGAGTATTAGCGATGAAAAAAACAAATACATTTTTAATAAATTTACTTTTGTTGATCAATTATAAATTCAATTTGCTTAATGTGAGTAATTAGTTGATATATAAATTCGTAACTCATAGGAATATGCATCTATGAACGATGAAGTAATATTCCAATTAACCTGCGGTCACTCGCGCCTGTTTTTGCTACCGTCGTTACTCGCGGGGGGTAGAGAACACCCCAAACTTTTAACACGTGTATTTAATTATGAAAATAAAATTAAGTCATTATGATACATATTTATAAAGTACAAGATGTTTTTTGTGTTATACAAATAAAATTATTAAGTTTATGGCATACAAATGAGACTAACATTAATTTAAACTAAACATACAACATTTTCATTTTGAAACACATAATTTTATATTTTTTCATAAACCAGTATAAAACGTATATACCAGTAATAAATATACTTTGTAATTAATGAGATAATGATATCAGAAAGTAGAAAAATAATATTTTAATCATTTTCCAAACATTCAGAGCAGACTGTATACAAATCCTCCACTTTTCGCGGGAGTTCTCAACCCCCAGATAATCTTTTGAAGGTCATTACATTTCAATCGTTCGAGAAAGAAGGATTGCATCAGGCCTGAAGGTTCAATGACCTAAAATGTGCAGCTACAGAAAAAAAATCGGGGTTCTGCGCCTTCTTTTTAAAATCCTGGGAGGATTTTCTTGTTGCTGGGTTGTACAGAACACCCCACGCGAGTGATCGCGGGTTAAAAATTATCAGAAAGAAACATATAGCATAAATTAAATGTAACGAATATAGCAAAAATTAAATTTAATAAATTTATGGTAGGATGGTTTTTCAGCTTATATATATCTTTACTTTTCGCCAACTTGGTGAATTATTATCTTTATTGGTTAAAGATGCGACACAGAAAAAGCAGCAATTGGTGAGAATTGTCTCAGTTTCTGGGCTAAAATAGGATTTCAATATGCAGCACAATTTCAAATTAATATATGTTTTATATTATTATATCTTTATTGAGAGGATGTTTTTCGTTTTACATTTCTATTACAAACTAATACGCAAGTCGCCAATTTTTTTTAAAGTATGATTAATGAATTGTTTGGAAATTTTTCTAACTTAAATGATATTTTAAAGGAAATTCAATACTTCAGTAAAAAAATGTAGCTGCCTACTATCCACTTCAAAATATTAATAAATCATTTATTGCCACTGCCAAAACAAATTTGTTAACTTTTGATTCTATAATTTTAAATAAAGATTAGATTCAGTCATGATATCCCCATAGAAACATAATATAACCAAACAAATAAGGATTACTTTTTTGAATTATATTAATTATGTGTTTATTTTATTTAAGGTGACTGCCTACCTTGAAAATGTCGTTTTTCGTCTACATAAGGCATTTTTTTTTTTATAGTTATAGTGATTTTAAAAAACATCACTCTATGCAAAATGGCAGTAAGATAAAACTTTAAATGAGTTTTTCGTAAAATCATGTTTTCGAAAGGAACCCTTTACCAGATACATGATATCTTAAGAAACAAAACAGATAACGTTTTGAAATTTTTTGGGAATGTTTATTATAATATTTTTTCATAAAGTGAACCATAAGTTTTGTTGCAGGTTGAATATTTTTTTTAATTTAGGGTAGTTTTCATAAGGAAATAACTTTAAAAATATCAAAATTTTCATATTATTACGTATAATTGTCTGTAATTATTTTGTATTTTAATATTTCTGTTAGATTTTGGTTGATTTTGAAGAGAACCGTAATATGTATGTTTTGTACAAAGAAAATTATGATAATTGTATTAGAAATTTTTATACAATGTTACCCGTTTTAGTAAAAATTTGATAAAATTTCCTTAAAAACAACCAATTTTTCTAAAAGTACAATATTCATTTTAAATTTTTTATGTATTTACATATATTATTTTTATTTTTCTTCTTAAAAACACTTAATTTGTTTTTATAAAAAAATTGGGTCCGAAAGTAGGCCGTCACCTTAAAAAACAAAATTATTTTCTTATATATTTTACACAATTTTTATTTTTGTTGCTGAATTTCATGTTCACTACGTATAAACTGTGATTAAAGTAAAAAAAAAAAAATGTTTCATTTTCTTTAGTAGTAAAGCTGTACCAATATACAATATTTTTTCCCTTCGCACTTTATTCCTTTGCATATATATTTAATCTAAAAATATAATACTGTATTTAAGACTAAAGGAATTTAAATTTGAAAAAAAATTTTTTAAAAATTCCGTTAAATTATTTTATACAGCAAGGTTAACTTAAATAATTATTTTAAATGTATTTTAGTTATTTCTTTATACATTTATGTGTGGAAGAAGAATTTGATATAAAATTAAATACCTTTTTCAAATAATTCTGATAAAAGCTCCCCCTCCCCCCTCTTCCAAGTCTATGACATAGCATTAAATTTAAATCGACGTAAACTTCTCCACAGTCCTTAATAATGAAAATTTAATAAAAAATGAAGTAAAAAAAAATAATGTTATTTTTCAGAATAATTACTTTTTCGGAATAACTAGTTTTCGACTCCAGCTATAAAATCGAAATTGAAAAGTTATTTTTTCTTCTTCGAACATGTAAATGAATATTTAAAAAAAATTAGTTATAAAGTCCCCAACACAGTTAATTCACAGATTGCATGAAAAAAATTTAATTAAAAGTAAGAATTTTAGGTGTTCCTTTCATAGAATATTTAAGTTTAAAATCAGTATTTTTCCGTATAGCATTGTTGAATTTAACACATATATATATATATATATATATATATTTATTAATTAAAAATAACATCAAAGGTATTTAATACAGTAATTAACTAAAACTTAACAACTGATCGCTTTTTTCCTTTTAATATGGGCTTAAATTTAACAGTCTAATAAATAATTTTTTCCACCAAATAATAACTGTGCATTGTTTTCTTTTAATTTGTTCTTATTTTTGAAGGATGTATACATGATAATTTTTTCTTATCTCCTGTTCATATAGTACAAATAGTGAGATATTCATATATTTTTCTACTTTCAGAAATATTCATTTTGAGTGCAATCTAACTGCCATTTATCTATGAAATAAATAAATTTAAGCCATGACTAAATAAAAATAAATAAATAAAAAAAAAATAATAAAAAAGTCGATTAAAATGTTTTGTTTTTTATCCGAAAATGTTGGCAATTGTGATGCATTAGCAAAGTGGTTAAATGCATTTTTATAGCTAGACATCTGAAAAAATTTATTTGCAATAGAATAGTAAAAATCATTTAAATAATCAATAAAATAAGCGAAAAAAATCTTTATCTTTCACTATTTCTCTCTTTTTTTCTTCCAGTCGAATTTTTAGCAAACCGTTTTTGGCCATTTTATTTTCTAAAACTCATTTACCAAAAGAGAGTAGATAGTAAAAGTGCATATAAAAATCTTTTTATTTAATCATTAAAGATAACAGATGGCCAAAAGTAAGCAGCAAATAGTAGCATTAGCTATTCTGTTTATAAAATCCCTAGTTATTGATTTAAATTTTTTTTAACAATTAATTTTTAATTTCTGTGTTCACTTTAATTAAACATAGAGTCTATATATAAACAGAGAAAGAGAGACATATCACATTTTATTCCATATAAATAGTATTATGCCGACAGCTGAATAGATGAAAATAGTAAATTTCACAAATTTATTACATGGGAAACAATAAATACATCACTGAAGACATCTTTTCAAACACAATTATTTTAATAATTTTTTTTATATATCACATCACTTACTTTTTTAATTTAAAATATCTTATTTTAAAAATCAGGTACATAAAAAAATTTCAGTAAAATTAAAATTATTTTCTTAAATACACATCTATAGCTATCTATGTATATACACTCTACAAATACAACAAAAAAACGACGCACTAAAAAGGAGTTGCCTGATTGTAATGAAATTTCGTATTCAAAAACATTTGTACCGAACATGCAAATGATTAAAATTTAGTGCCCAATGAATGAATAGCTGGAGCTACAGTGCATCGGAACTACACTTACAGCAGGTATCTTTAAGAAGCAATTCTCAATCTGATGGTTAAAATCTCTGTTGCATTGCGATTTAGGATACTTTCGACGACAGAAAAAATGCCTCACTACAGAATTTGAGCTCATTTCGAGCAACTTTCAGAGTTTGAAAGAGGACGTATTATTGTATTGAAAGAGGCAGGTTGGGTAAATTGGAGAATCGCTCATCATATGGTTTGAAGCTATGCTGCCATTATAAGATGTTGGCAAGAATAGGTGGACAGTGGCAGATTTCAGCGTCATGATGGTAGCGATGGTACAACAGATTGGAAGGACAGATTGACTGTCATAGATCAGCTATCACAGGACCTGATTCATCGTTATCAACTATCAAACGTGCTACCCGCACACGAGTGTCCACCATAAACCCTCACAGACAGCTGAAAGAGCGAAATTTATACTCGAACCGATCACTACGCCACCTGCACACTGTCGAGCCAGATTACAGTGGTGCTTGGTTCAATTAGGTTGGAATCACGCTGACTGGGGACGTATAGTTTTCAGCGACGAACCCCGCTTCCAACTGTACCCTGATGATCATCGAAGATGTATCTGGAGACGCAAGCCCTCAACCAGGAATTGTGTTCTGGGGTGCCATTTCCTTCAACAGCCGGACCTCTTTGGTCGTCATTAGAGGCACACTTACAGCACAGCGGTACGTCTACGACATTTGGAGAACTGTTTTGCTACCGTTCCTCTTATAGTACCCTGGCCTTATTTTTCAGCAAGATAATGCTGGACCACATACGATTTTACTATGAACTGTCTTACAGCTTATCAAGCACTTCTTTGGCCAGGCAGATCGTCAGATCTCTCTCCAATTGAGCATGTCTGGAATATCATGGGCAGGCGACTGTATCTACCAGGGAATGTTGCTGACCCGTCCCGACAATTGGCACAGATTTGGAAAGAAATACCGCATGAGACCATTAGGGTGCTTTATCACTCTATGCCACGTCGTGTGGCAGCTTGCATCCAGGCTAGAGGAGGTTCAACATCTTATTGAGCTTGTTATTTTGTAACTGTGTAACTCTGAAATAAATCATTCATTTTTTCTGAAATTTTAATCAATTTTTATTGTGTACATAATCTTTCTATCCACCAATTTTTGTCTATCCGACAACTCATTCTTAGTGCTTCGGTTTTTTTTTGCTATAGAGTGTATATAAAAATGGCAACTCAATTACTCACTCATCAGGATATTTCCAGAAGTATTAGGGCTACGGACTTTAGATTTGGAAAGCATCTTTATTTTATTGAGTAGAGCACCACTATACACAGTTTTGAACAAAATTGATTCCCAAGAGAAGTTAAGAGCGATTAAAGGGGCATTTAGATAAAAAAAAGTCCTATTTCTGAACTAATTGATCTACTCAGCTGGAAATTGGTAAACATATTATTTTATTAACTAGATATCCAGATGGAACATGTTTGGAAGAAATTGACTGCCAAGGGAGTTTTCGAGGGATTGAGAAAACGCTATAGATGCAATTTCCAGTGGCAAGTATGTTTATTTTGTTGAGATAAAAACAGCTAAAATTTGGCCTTGAGGAAATCGACTCGGGAGGGTTGGAAAGATTAAAATATACCGTGAAATCCGGGCGTGTATCGCGCAATGGCATATAACGTGCAACCATGCTTTTAAATTAAATTTTATTATTTTTAAATAAATTCACTGTATAACGCGAGCCCTCTTTTTTACGAAGAAATCTGAAATGTTCGAATGCAATGCTCTTATGTTTTGAAGTCATCTATTCGAGGTATTATCTAAGGTTTTGAAAAAATAGTATACGTCAAGAAATACAAACCCTTTTAGATTATAATTTAGATACGTCTCTCTCTCTCTCTCTCGTTTCTTTTAAATAAACAATATTTCGATACATACAAAAGTCTTACTTTTTTTTATGCTCTCATCACTTTTTATTCTTAAAGCTCTTATTTTTATAATCAGCGTATAACCCTAACCCATGAATTTTGATCTTACTTTTGATGTTAAAAGTGTGTGTTATACGCCGTATTGTAAGGTAATTAATATTTATGCCTTGTTCTTTTTAAATCAAGAAGAGAGAGTTCTCTCTCTAAGAATATTTTTGACTAAAGTTAAAACTTTAATGCTTAAACCTAGATTTTAGAAAATTTTAAATAGTTTATAGGCATATAAAATTATGAAATTCTTAGCAATATAGGTGTGTAATGTTAAACGTTTTAATAAATAATTGTCATGGAATTCTCTTGCAAACGCCGCCATCTTATACCCGTACAAGAGAATGTTATGAAATATCACTTTATATTATTTTTTTCCTTATTTTTCATTGAAACAAACAAAAAAAATAATTCTAAGTAAAAATGATTTTTGACTAAATTTATAAACAATAAAGTGTAACAAGATCGAATGTACTCGTGTTAAAATCAATCAATTTTTGTCATCTTACATACAGTTTCCGTTTTCTGCCCCATTATGTAGCTTTCAATTCTAAATTTTTCTTAAAAAAAATAAGCTTCTAAAAACAAATTAAAAAACGATGAAATTGAAAATGAAAAAATGAATGATTGACTGAAATTGAAAATCGTTCGGAACCGTGATTTTGCAAAAGCGTGTAAATGGATAATATTTATAATATTTAGTGTCACTTAGATTAGAAAATATATATAAATTTTTTTTAAGAATAGTATTACAATAAAAAGTTATTTAAGTACAATATTTAGACAAAAAATGAACATAGAATGACCCATTTTCAAAATATTCTCCTTTTGTGAAAAATGCTTCTATTATAAAAATATTTTGCATGTATATAGCTCAGACCTCTGCACAGAGGCTCAACTAGAATTTTTGAAATATATAAATTAGAAGTGGGTTTATCCATGTTTACGACAGCACAGGGGAGAAATTTTAAGAAAAAAACGCCGATAATTATTTCAATAGGTTGTAACTCTGAAAATAATGTGAATTTTTGCAAAAATCATAGTTGAGCCTCCGAACAGAGGTCTGAGCTATATACAGGCAAAATATTATTATAATAGAAGCACTTTTCGCAAAAGGAGAATATTTTGAAAAAAGATTATTCTAAGTTAATTGTTTGCTGAAATATTGTATTTAAATAATTTTTTTTGTCAAAATGTCCTTAAAACAATTTTATACATGTATTCTAATCTAAGTGACACTAAATATCATGAAAATTATTCCTTTATGCGCTTTTTAAAAATCACGGTTCAGAACGTAGTCGGATACCTTAATTAACTGCCATTTTTATCTATTCAAGAATAAATCAATACAAGAACACGTACTAGAACGAAGGAAAACTTTAAACAGAATAGCAACATATATATATAAAAAAGATATACCTCCAGACTTAACATCCTTCATATAAAATTACACTCAAAACAGCTATTCTCTCCTCTATAATCACAGACTTTCTTAGCCGAGTATAAGGTTCCTCTAAGATTCTCTACTTGCTTATTCGGGTTACGAAGTTTACTAAAGTTTTCCGTAAATAGCTATTAGTGACAACTTAAAAGATAAATGGTCTTATTTCGAATAATTCCGCGATGACCTGAAACTTCTTGTTGCGGGGGGCCTCCGAGGTGCGATCGAACACAGGAGAGGTAATAAGGGAATGAAATTCTTTAGCGGAGTGCATCATCTCAATAAATCAAGTTGCCAGTCCACTAGTTTCCGTTCACACCTGAGCGCCCCTGCGACACCGCCCCAAATCCATTTGGTCCTCCTCGCGTTCGTGCTCCGATAAACCGAAGTCCCGTTGATGAAGAGAGCAGCCCTCGCATGCGGGGACTGTGTACCCATTAAAATAAAGTACCTTCGCAGTTAAAGTGGTTTATTCGAATGGGGTGCTGACTGGAACGTCCACTCTTGACTGCCAAACAGGTGTTATAGAAGTGATCCTGTTTTTAGGAGTTGTAACATTGAAGTCTTGATACAATGTTTAGAGTATTACTTATTCTTAAAGTATCCAAACACGTTCGGAGTACTTTATTTTTTTTAAAAAAAAAAACATTATAAATGCTTTTTTAGAAGTCAATACCAATGAATATTGTTACGAATTCTGTGCAATGGATTTTTAAAATAGTGTAAACAATTTATATCTCAATGTCTAACACGTTTATATTATTCTACGCTGTATTTTTTTTATGTTAACCCTTTATCTACCGACGGTATTTATAAGTGCCCCCCCCCCCACACTCAATTTAAAATTTCATAGAATAAATATTTTTACGAATACTCTGATGATACTTAGCAGGAATATTCTTTTAAATCTACTCTTCCATGATATATGGCAGCGCGGGCTGTATGATGAGTACTTTAGCGGGGAAAGCGAATAATTTTATTGCAGAAATTATGTTATTAGCTGACGGCATTTTCAGCGGATTTCGAAGATTGTCATTTTTGTTCAGAAAAAACAGTTTATTTCAAAATGTATCTTATCTTTTTTGTATGTAAATGAAGACCTTAGAAAACGATTTGACTATTTATTTTAAGGGAACAGTGTATATAACTAATTTTACAGTTCATTATCTTTAATTAATTAATTTGCTCTAACTAATTAAATTTCCCGAAGTTGAGTATTTTACTTACGTATATCCCTTAATTTTTAATGTAGTGATTGAAAAAAAAAATATTGCAGGAAAAAAACTGCAGTAAATCATAATGCGGTAGATAAAGGATTAAAATTGTAATATTCGCAAGTCACACTGTAAATTACAATGAATGACTTTTGTACAATGGTACACTTCTTAAATTACAACTCTAAAGCATAAGAAATGAGATGACTGTGAGCTAAAATATATAAGGTATTGCATTGGTGAAAGTTTATTAGGTATGGGACATTCCTTTTAAATGAACAGAATTTATATATATATATATATATATATATATATATATATATATATATATATTTATTTATATATATATATAAAAATCTAATATTTGTTCGATCATGTGTTCTTTATTTTTAAAGCTATTATTTTTATATCCGGCGTATTACACACATCCGCAAATTTCGATCGTATTTTTTGTGCTAAAAGTGCACGTTAAACGCTGGAATAATGTTATTTAGTCGATATATATGCTAATAAGAGATAGATTAGATAAAAATAAGTAAACAAATATTTTGCTTAAAAAAAAAAAACGAATGTGAAGTTCAAGACCAGCATACGATGTGTTAATGCATGTGTTATTCCTATAAATCATTCATTGTTTTAATCGATATGGTTTTGAAATATTTAGCACCTTTTTTTTTTCCAAACAACTTGTAACTTTATACATCACAAGAAAAGATTCATTATTTAATTTGATGTTTCTAAATTGTAATATTTGGGAAAGCTAGATAGACTAGAATTGTATTCAAAATTTGCATTGTAATATTTATTTATAGGCAGAGGTAACATTTTTTTAAATATTTTCTAGGCATTTGTAAACCTAATTCTAGGATACTATTCTTTTATTATTAGTTTTGCCACCATAATTATTTTACTTGTATTTTATAGATTAGTTACTCAAAATCAAACATACCGACTTTTTGTTCATCAGAAGGAGACTAAAAATACATCTACTAACTCAATATCCATGGAAAATCACCATCCTAGTAATACGGACAATACCTTGAAGGGAAGCCTAGCGAGCTATATTTATTAGAGTATCAAAAAGAATTTTGCACAGAAATTACTCACATGAGAGGTGAGCTTTACAAAATATTTGGCAGGATATACTGTAATAAACTATACCATTTAATTACGTGATGTTTTCTGTATTTAATAAAGGATTCTTCAGTATAGGGTAAGAAAATTAAATCAGTGAATAACTTAATGTGAGAAATCTCTAGTTATGAAAGTTTATGTATAACAATCAAAGAAACACAACTATTTTTAAGTACTTAATAGTCAAAAGTACAAATCAATATCTTATATAACTTAGGCTGACTAAAATAGCCTACATGTTAGTCTAGAAAATGAAAACAATAATTTGAACTAATTGAAAAGAAAATCACAAATTTGCTTAAATTATAAATAAAACAGACAACTAAAAATAAAATAATAATTAATCAACAGGCGATAACAAACATCAAAAAACCGTAAGTGAGCAAAGCATCAGATTCCCTACAAAGTTTGCATAGTAATTACTATACAAAATGCATGTTATATTTCTGACATACTTTAAAATTGATTTAAGATCAGGAATATAACTAATATAAAAGTAAAATACTAATAAAGAAAAAGGATTAAACTACTAATCCAGATCAAATAATGGAAAACAGTGATAATAACCAACAAATTAAAAAAAAATGATATTAAAAGAATTATTGAGAATGTCTTTGAAAATAGTGGTGCTATATATATAAAATAAATTAGACTCGGAAAACTAGGATATGCCGAACGAAGAAGAAACCTAAAAAACCATCATGAACTAATCCGCTATCGTTCATTTTATTTAAAAGGACTTAAGGATTCCCAAAACTAAAATTTGCTTTAAAACAAGCTTAAAGAGAAGAATTTATATCTTAGAATGACTTTTTGATTAAGGAAAAGTTATTTAATTATGAAACTACTGAAGCATACTGACAGGGAATCAATTTTCAATGTGTGAAATTATTATTGATTAGACTAGTCAACCAGATTTGTATGATACTTTTGGACTTGTTTGCAAAATTAATTTTATGAAAGAAAATGCATACACCAAAAAAATAGGTACTTTTACACATCCATTAAAATACCACTTGCTAATATCAACGTTTTATGATTATTTTTAATTAAAATTATTAATTAATTTCTGTGAAAAACAAGAAATTACGAAATTTTCTTCGCAATAAGGTTTAAGAATTAATTTCAGTCTGTATCGAACATTATATTGATGATGATATGTCTATGAAAAGACCAAATAAGATAGTGCTATGGGTGCAAATCACTCTGTTCTATAGCTATAAAAAAGTTTAAAGAAAACACATTCTATCCTTACCGACGATCATTACATTTGTAATGCAAAATTTGTGCTTACTATTCAATTTCTTAGTTAAGAAATTATTAAAATTACTTGCAATAATTTCATATTTTTTTATAAAGAAACAGATGACAAAAATATATCCCCATAATTTAAAATAAAAAAAAGAGAATTTAAGTATATCGTTATATTATTTCATACATGGATAATACCATGTCATGGATATAATTAAATTGTTTGTGTATATGAATGTGTGATCTTTGTACATATATATGAAAAATATTCGTTTAGCAAAGGCATATTCTTAATACATATAGTGTGTAACAACACGACATATTCCAATATACCTTCGAAAGTTTTTTTTTTCTTTCAAAATAATGTAAGCAATCAAATAAAAAATTTCTTAGTTATTAAAATGTATCACTTCTCATCTTTTTAAATATTTTATTAAGAATATCATTGCATACTATTAGAAAAATGTTCATTTTTTAATTTGTAAAGTTTTTAAAACCGATTAAAGAACGATTGAATATGATAGAAGAGTATGAATTTATCACACATTAAATCATGCCCTGAATATAATCTATACATAATTCTAAATAACTTTTTCAAACTATTCTACAGTTATAATCCTAGTGATACATATCCCCATTTTTTTTTAAAAAAATGCAGTTGAGTTGTTTGTATTACGAATTTTACATTACTTGGTTTTTTTCCCTTTATATTTCTTGTTTACTGGTTAATACTTTTGTAAACATAAATAGTTCATTAAAATTATTTGGCAAAAGTACACAAAAATATTTTACTTTCAATATACAAACATTTACGATTATTATTGTTAAATTGACTCCCTTTTGTAAACATTTTTGTTCGTGATACTTATTTCTTCACATGCACATTTCTCTTTAAATTTACATGCAATAACAGACCTATAAATATTTATTTTTAAAAACATTTTATTCCAGTCGTATAAGAAAATACTTGCAACATAATGTACTTTTTATCTTAATTATCTCCTTCCCTTTAAAAAATGCAAAAAGTGGAGATAATTTGTAAATAAATAATATTTTTTACTCTTATTTGTAGCAAAATGAAAGATATTATTCGTAAAATATTCGACATTTTTAATTTAATTTTACAAACATTGAGACGCAATATAATATATACAATAGCAGTCACGCAAAAAAAATTTATTCTAAATAAACAAGAAGGGAAATGAAGCGATTCCAAAACATGCGTACTACAATAGTATAATAATAAGAATACACGATGCTAAAAACATTTATTTTTATGAAAGTTTGGTGTTGTAAACACCACCTACATGGCGAATACTTTTTATTTATCTTAATGGCTCCGCAAAAATTTACAAAGGCTTAGGTGACGAAAAAATAAATATCAATTCAACGAGTAAACGCATTTTTTGTTCTTTACGAAAATTGTTACATTCAGAAGCATACTTAAAAACAAAATAAAAATAGCAAAAACATATTTGGTTTTTATTACTCTTTATTTCACAATGAATAACAAATACTAAGATTCTTAAGGTGTGCTTGGATGAGTGAGTGAATATTAACGTCACACGGTTCAGCTACACGTAGGCATTTGGTGACGGACCAAGTAATTTGGAACTATGGTCAAGTGACGTGGATGCCACCTGAGCTGGCACCCCCCTCTACTAACTAACACACCAACAGGAGAACGTTTCAGATCTTGACAGATTTAACGTGCATTGCTGCTCTACACGGCGGGTCTTTAGTGGTACTGGGCTCGAACTTATGACATGCCTGCCATGATCCGATACCTTGACCACTGGGCTACCACAGTCCTTAAGGTGTGATTGGAGATATCACATTAATCTACAACTGTACATTGATAAGAAATTTGTGGTAAACATTTCTAAATTTGTACATATAAATTACAAAATAGAGAAAATTTATTCTAAAATGCTTTTTTTTTTGCTTTTTTAACTGCAATTAAGGAGTCAAGGAATGTAATGACTGTAATAAAAATTTATTGATTGCTTCTAGAAAATTGACATCATTTTCCACAATACCATCGTCTTTGTAATGAAAAAACCACTTAGCACTAAGAATAAACTAAAAGAAGTTTGAAAATTACATGTATTTATAAAAATTATATGTTTTTAATGCACAATCTTACGGTGAAAATTAATAGACTAAAATATTCTTAATAACGTTTAAGTTCTGATTACAGGTGAACCAAATTGCTATAATTTCTAATGGAAGTAAATCAGTAAATTAATTAACTTACTAAACATAATTAACTTTCAAAGCAGAATTTTACCATTCAAAAGACCATTTCCACAGCTTAATTTATATAATTAACTAAATTTTCTAAATTATGCTTGAAAATTTTTGCCATTTTGGAGTTAAAGTAATTGTTACTCTATTACATTAATTGAATATCTTAACCGTTTAGCTACAAGGTATGTCGCGTTTCAAAGATTCTATATCAAAAGGTAGATAATTATTTTTGAAACTAAAAATACAGAACTATTAAAGAAAATAAAGCCTTGAAAAATATGATTTTCAAGAAAATGCAATCATGAAAAGAAAAAAAAAAATCCCATCTTCGGATCGTAGAAAATATTCCGAAAATTTGTTTAGTATATATGTGTTATCTCATAAAGAAGAATTTCCTACATCATTTGTGTAAAAATAAAACTATAAAAAATATTGACGCATTACAATTGAAATCGGAGTCATGAAATGCTTGTAGACATTTAATATACTTGATCCAATTTCAATGTAAATTGAAGACAATAAATTGATGACGACAGCTAATATGTTCTTGAAAAAGGTACACATACATCTGAGGAGGCCGTTCTTAGTGGTTGCCAAAACATCGATATATATATATATATATATATATATATATATATATATATATATAAGAGGGTTGGGGCAAAAGTCATGGCAACTATTTTTTTTCTTAAAGATACCAGTCCGGTTGGAAAATGTGACATATACAGGCGAAAGTTCAGTGTTAACTACATGTGTGGACAATGAATAGCACTGAAATATCATAGCACACTAATTAATTAAGATAGTATACAGGGCAATATGGCCTTCACGGTGCAAAGGAATGACAACACAGTACACATAAAGTTGACATGACAAACCTGGGAATTTGGATCTTAAGTAGTGTATGTCCTTTAATGTATTCCATGAGCTGCCCGATGATGGAACGTGCCAATTTGGTCCGCACACTGATCGGTAGTACCGAACTTTGCTCATCACTGGTTGACACACGTCCTAGCTGAAAACTTTCCTATCCACCGTGCTACTGTACGGTATGGTAGGGCATTATTCCTAAGGGCTCCCACTAATTAACTGTGACATTACATCGCATTTTTCTCTCGGAGAACGGCTATTTTTATGTAAGCGCACTGCTCAACACAGGTTACTTCCATCTAGCACGGCACTCTCACCAACTGACTGATTTCACAACCCTCGCTGAGCTACTGCCAGCTATCATAGACCATCTGATGTTCTGCATACACACTATGCCTGCAGAACTTCCACACGACACATAGAAGCTTGTGATCCGTCCACGTATCTACAAGAAAAAAATAGTTGTCGTGACTTATGCCCCAACCCTCGTATAATATGTACATATATGGAATTATAATTCTTTTCTTGGAAAAATAAAAATAAATTTTTTTGAGATCACAAAGAAGATGCAATTCTTCTGATTAAATTGCTATTTTTTTGCATCATCTTCCATATAAAATTTGTAATAAAATTGAATCACAAATAAAGTGAGTGAGTTTTAGTTGTACTCCAAGACAGTAATCTTAAGAGAAATAAAATCGCAATTGGCTTTCGATCCACATATTCGTTCTCATTAAACTCTGAATGCTATACCTAATTTACTTTCTTCAACTACTTTTTCAACAAATCTTTTAATACGATGCTTATTCTTTATTCTGCTGTATTTCCAAACATATTCAACAATGATTTTTTTCTTTTCAATGAAATGTTTGCCATTTCTGTAAACTGAAAGTTCGATAATTTTTAAAATTAAACCTTTAAAAATGCATAAGTGTATCACAGATATTTTTCTTTGAACTCCAAACTTTTAAGTTCATATAAGTTACACAATAGGCTAAATTCATGTGATTTAATAGTCAAATGATAATGATAACCACGGTATTTTAACCAATCAGTTCAAAAACTCGCGTAACGTCATAGTCACATGATAATGATAACCACGTGATTTTAACCAATCAGTTCAAAAAATCACGTAACGTCATAGCCACTGAATTAGAGCTATTTTGTGTTTCCAGTTAATCAGGTCACGCGTTTCGTTGTTGACAACTTTTGCTCTTTGCAGAAACTTTCCCTTAAGAAATACATTGTATACAAAATGCATTTTATTTAAAAGTGTATGCATAAAAAAATGATTTATTTTAACATTAGAAATCTTTTAGAAGAGTTTTTTCTCATTACATTTAAGCATATTTATCCAATTACGAATTCTAAAATTTTATCCAACTTTTGCTAATAGAGCAAAAAGTACAAATAATTTGTTGTCTGTTTTGAATTCAATGAAGAACACGTGTTTGTCTTTATCATGTGACTGTCATGAATTGAGCTCATTGAGGAAAAATAGAACTGAAGACGAACCCCGAAAAAAGATAAAAGTGTTTTAAATTCGCAATGAATATCAAAGATTAAATTTATAAAACTGTTCAAACGCACGAAAATAAAATAAAATAATAAAATGCTTAACGCAATAAATAAATAAATAACAACACCAGCCGACTTTAAATAATTAATAGCAACCAAGAATAGAGAACACGTGATTTAATTGATACAAGTTCTCGTTTCGTTGTACCAGGTTTACCATAAGGAACAATCTACCAGAATGAAAGAATTATCTCACTACTTGAAATCTAAAAAACAATGCCAAATCCAAGAGACACCATAATCTACACTTCAGCCTGAAAGGCTTAAAATTCCTGTGTAATCAATTGGGGAAGCTAAATATTTCTTGAGTACTACTGATATCTTCTCTCGTAGAGGAAAAGTATATGTAATTAAAAAAAGTAAAGATTTTCAAAATTTTTAATGTATTTGGCTAAATATTGCCGACAATTAGGAGTTCATTTAAAAACGGGGAAACCGATAATGGTCCAGAATGTTGATATAAAGAATTTAAAAACATATTTTATTTCTAGGGAATAGAAACGGAAATTACGGTTGTATATGCTTCTGATCAGAATACGTAGCTGAAAAGTTTAATTGAATTTCTATTGAAAATGATCGATAAATATTACATGATAGTGGTTTAAAACTTAATTTCTCATCAGAGACTTTGCAATAGTGTACCTCTTCTTTTCCTTCCAGGCGTTATTCAATTCCTACAATTAACTCACACTCTCTATATATTTATTTATTTATCTTGGTGGAATTTTCAATCGTTAATAAAATACATTTTAAAGCGCTCAATTGATCTGAAATTTTATACACATGATTATTTGGGATGACAATACAGTAATTTAACTATAATTAAAAAAATTAATTGATTAAAACTAATTATTTAAAGAATTAAGAATACAGTCACGTTGGCGACTTGGCGACCCTTTTAGCGACTTGTGTCAAAACTTGTGTGAAAAGGCTTTTTTCTCACGTTTTAAAGCATTCAGTTGAACTGAAATTTTATAGACACGATTGTTTTGGATGGCAATACGATACTTTAATGATAATTAATGAATTATTACCACTTAATGTTGTGATTCTGTCATATGTATATATATATATTTATATATTAATTGTAACTATTTAATAAAAAGTAGCTAAAAAATAAAAATTTTCTTTGATCTAAATAATAACATTGACATAATTTTATTTTTTTTTTAATTTTTTCTCTCTGTACACACACTTGAGACCTTTTTAACTAAAAACATAGGATAAATTAAAGTCCTTAAAAACATCAATACGGCAGTTCATTGATTAAGAGTTATTGTAAATTCTATCTCTAAATATCGACCTTACAGTAATGATGACTATAGAGAATACAAAAATTTTGTTATGAAACTTTTAAATTCTTTTATATAAAAATTGCAGTATAAAGTTCTACACTTTGAAAATGTTGTGCTTAAGGAAAATAAATTAATTCATGAATAAAAAAAGTGAAATACGTTTAATGCGAAAACGCTTAAGACGTAATATCAATTAACATGAAATAATAATAACGGTTCCCTCAAAATACTGTGCATTTTCATGCAATTTTTTTTTCTTCACACGAAACCAAAATCACTTAATCTGAAAATATTTTCCTTCTGAGAGAAGGAGGATACCGAAACTGAGCTGACAATTTATGAAAGGTTTGAGAAAGTTTCTGTATTATCGGACAGTCCTACTGTTATCATTGGAAGAATTCATTATAGGAGATAATGATAATGTGTGATTAGCACCAAATATGACAGACAAAGATATTTTGTTGTTTTTTTAAAAACTCGAAGAATATCATTGGTGCAGATTTCATCAACGAAAATGAAATGAAAAATACATCTCCTGTTCCCACATTGTCCGAAATCTGGAACATCATGAAAAGTGCACAGTTATTTCGAAGCACATTCCAATTTGTAAAATGAATAACAAAATGGATGACATCAAACAATTTGTGGACAATGTGATATTAAAAAAGACAATCCTAAGAAATAAATACGAGATTGTGTTCCTTAAACTCAATAAGTGTTTTTTTTTCAAAAAAACTTGAAAGTTTTGTATTAAATTTCAGTAAGTTCTTATGAATGGTTTTGTTTCATTGAATTCTAATTAATGCATTCATATATACAAGCCCTTGGCTGAGCGGTAGCGTATCGAGCTTCCACGCCCCTGGTACGAGGTTCAAATCCCAGGCTGGCCAATGTCAACTCAGTCTTTCATCCCTTAAGTGGGCTGATAAATGAGTACCTAGCTTACTAGGAAACTGAACCCTGGGTGTTTTCGCGTCAGACGAATAACTTGACCGAAACATGACAGAAAACTTGACCACAGCGCATATGGTTACGTAAACTGAGACAGGCACATTAGGCCTTGGCGCTCATGAGTTTTTGCGCAATTGAACTCAGTTCAGTACATGCTTGAATACATATGTATGTAAATACAATGTACTCTA
>BMAV01011338.1:59648-78596 GCA_019973955.1 Trichonephila inaurata madagascariensis | reverse complement strand
CCTTTCCACTCCAGTTTTACATAATTAAAATTCCGGATCAAAGTATATTAAAACACATTTGTATTTCAAATTTAGATTACAATAAGAACTCGCATTAAATCCATATAAAACATTAAAGTTTAGAAGTAATGTATTTCATTTCATTCAACATGTTAAGAAATAAAATGGGGAAAAATATAAAAATATAGACAAATAGTTATTTTATGAAGTAGTTACGGGAGAGAAGAAAATGACATATTTGATAAAATGCCAAACAACATATTTTGTGAAGTGAAAACAATTAAATCCCCAACGGATCACGAGTGACATTTATAAAAGCTAAGATTATATTGTTTTGCTTAAAAAAAATTATTTTACTGATTGTTAAAATAACCGATTTTTATTTGAATAATACACCATGGATAAAAGCAATTCATTCGTGATAAATAAATCCATCTCTTTGAAAATAATAAATATTAACTTAGAAATATAGTCTCCAGAGAAAAATGGGGCTAAAAAAACAAAGTAAAAAAGATAAAAGAATATATTAAATTTCCCGTGTCTCTCTTTAGCATTTGTGTAACATTATTTGAGAAAAATATTTTGGTATTTCCGAAAAAAGTGCGCAGTCAATATAGAAGTATATATATACTCCGATATTCTATAATATATCTTCAACAATATATAACTCTGTCCACAAGTTATTTATATTCCATGCATCATTTCACCAATATTGGTTATACAGTAATACCTCGACTTACGTAATTTTCAAATCTCTTCAATACGTCTTTTTTCTTACGTCACTGAAACTCAGTGCCAGAGCCTGATGAAATTGGTAATTTGATTGAAGAAGTTGTCGATCTTACCAAGAAAATAAATTTAGAATTGGATAGTGATGACGTTCAAGAACGACTGGATTTTTTTCCCCCACACAATCAGGAGCTGACAATTAATGAGTTCAGAGACATGCGTGAGAAAGAGAAAGACATTGAAGAAAACTTGTGTCTTTAGACCCAGTTCAATCAGAAGATAGAATGATGGTTGGGAATTTGACAACATGCTTAATTGATAAAGGATTACAAATTTTAGAAAATACATACTCCAATTAAGGTTTCCGACTACTTGCGACAACATTTTTTTGAAAAAATGGAGACATGGGGATTTTTTTGTGATTTTTACATTTATTTAGTATATTTTAAGGGAAAAATCCTAAAATTGAAAGCAGAATTTTTTTTTTATTATTATTAAAATGGGAAAAACCTGGTAAAAATGTACACAATATTACACAAACGGGGCCCGCTCTGTACAAAAATTTTATGAGAAAATTCTCAATTTTTTCTATTTTGATGTGTTGCTTTGTTACTCATGTTTAAAGTGACTTTCAGAATAAGAGATATTTTAATTTTTACAAAAACTAGAGCCCTATATCTTAGTGATTATATGAAATTGAATAAGAAAACAGTGATTCTATTCATATAAAAGACTGTAAATTTTAAAATAATACAGTGTTTGATAAATCTGAAGGACAAAACACTTCTACTGTTACACAAAATATTCATAAAAAAATTCAGCACTTTTCAAAACTTTTTGAGCAATCACTTTCCCCGTTTGAGTTTTTCGAAAAAAACACATTTCGAGTAAAACGCATTTTAATGTTTGACATCTTGTGTAAAGTTATGGGATCTGCTTATACTAAAACGCTTGTAGTTTTTGTTCTAATGGAGGGAAAATAAAAAACTTGGTATTGTTATTAAGCTAATAAGATTGTCTATAAAATAAAATCATAAGAAAAATTTACCAATTTTTGAAAAAAATCATGATTTTAGGGTAGTCGGATACCTTAAGAGCATGTTCTATCAACAAAACAAGGAATAAAAATAATTATTAGCATGCTTAAAGAAAAGTTTGTGTGGAAAAATAACTTTCAGCCGATAGACTATTTGCTAGGTTTTATGAAACCATCTACATCAAAATAACTTAGACTTACGATTTTGTATGTGTGTGTGTGTTATCTAATATTTTCTTTTCTCTTTTTTTTTTTTTTTTTTTTTTTGTTTTCTAAATTATGATATATCCGGCCCAACTAAAAATAATTTATATTTATTTCTATGCGAATTCAACTTAAGCCAGAGCTTCTCAAACTCTCCTTAGTTGCGACCCAATATCAAATCATAATTTTTATTGGTCCCCCCCCCCTCCATTGAATATCAATGCATTGAATTCGAAAATAAGATACTCTGATGCTAAAGCTGCCATATGACTTTAACCTTAAGTGCCATCGGCGTATATAAACGTCTCATTCAGTCAGTGCACAAAATTTCCCTGGACGTATACATACGTCTTTCCGAAATGCGATTTTTTTCTGATCACTCCTATCCATAAAATTATTCCAAAGGTTTTGAAATGCAATGAAATGACCTTGACAGTGTTTGCAAAGGATTTACTTATTTCAGAGGGTTTGTTTATATTTATTCCATTTCTCGTCCCCCTAATTCACCACATACACGTGCATACGTGCAAAACTATGGAATTGGGGATGAATCGCCTAACTTTTAATCGGCAGTTAAGGGATTAATTATAAACCTAGCAAAAAAAATTATCAAGATACCTGCTAATTTCTTCATATAATTTTATATATGACAATCCCGTGGGGTCACTGGTAAATATTAAATTTGTTCTTAACTTAGTATTGTTAAATTAATTGTAATATACATTGTGCACAACTGATACATTTATATGTATATTATATCAGTGTAAAAGTTGTTTTTTTTTTAATTTTTTTATTATGTCAGAATGTATTTTGTTTGTTTACTTTCAATAAATTGAACTTTTTTTTTTAAATATTCAATATGCTCGCAGAGAATCGCATATAGGTTTTTCAATATGCTCGCGCCCCCTCCTAGAATCACTGCACCCCCTAAGGGGGCGCACCCCACAGTTTGAGAAGCTCTGACTTAAGCGGTTATCACTTGGTCCTACCTATAGCGTAAGTTCGGGGTATTACTGTACTTCTATTGCTGCAAATTTGAATGGGGGAAAACAGACGACAAATCAAAATAATTAAATAATAAATTTATAAAAGGACAAGGACCAGCAAATGACTGCACGATGACAAATCAATGTATACTCACTAAGAAATATTACAATAAATTATTTATAGTAATGGAAATCGCCCTTTTTCTAAACAAGCTGCATAACACTTCAGGATCTGCTCTCTAGACTAGTTAATGTAAAATGAACTCAGACAAATAGTTATCACTGTTTTATCGTTGACAATGTACAAGCAGTTTGACTGACTGTAAAACTCCACTGACTTTTATATGGCCTCATGGAAATCTCTAAAAGGGTCAATACCAGTGACTTCTCAATGGTTCCTTGGAGCTATAATTTTTTGACATGGGTGATAAAGTCTCCAATCTATAAACCCTGTTCACATTTTCTAGGATGGTCATAGCTTTATTCCCGTGACAGGCACCCGATGAAATTTGTGAAAAAAAAATTATGTAAAAAAGCTCTTAATCTAATTATGAGGGTCTAATAACACACATTATGAGTTATAAGAAAATTTTGAAGATGTTACGCTTTTTAGGGGGAGTTGGCAATATGACCCCCTCCCCCTCTCAGTGGAACTCTCAAACTGCTATATAAATGCAATGCACTTTCACAAAATAATAAAACCAAATAAAAGATTGCAAATAATGAAAAAAGAGTCTATTACAAATATACTAAGCACAATGTTGAAGAATTAATTATTTTCTAGTGATATTTGTATTTTATTAATTTTTAAAGTTGACATATTTTAAGAAAATTAAAAATCTAAAATTTTAGTTATTTACTAAAAATGTTTAAATATTCATGTATAAAAAAAACTAAAATTTCAAATTAATGAAACCTAAGGAAAATTTCTATAAGATCCGATTATAACTGTAAGAATATAAATGTCTAATTCAAAAGATTTAAATTCTAGAAATGAAACAGAAAAACTCTTCCCCTCCCCCTCATTATTATTCGAAAAACTCCCCACATGAAAACATGGGTCTGTTTACCTCAAGCGATTCCTCCTCTGTCTTTCTCCCCTACGTAAACAAAACATAGCTGTATATATTTGAAAGCAATGAACTCTCCAATATAAGTGGAGCGCAATATTGGGGCATCACACATCTTCAAGGTCGAAAAGAAGCCACCTTGGGGTGGTGTTTTCATTTTGAAAACACCTCTTAAAAGTAACAAAATAAAGTATGTAAATTGACGCTATAAGCTTGTTGATTAAGCTTCATACGTAGAATATAATAAACGTGATAAAAGAAAAAAATACACGATCCAAATTTAAAATTTTTATTTATTTATTTTATTATTTATTTATTTTTTATTTTATTGATTTTATTTTATTGATTTTATTTTATTGATTTTATTTTTTTACAATTTTTAATTTAATGCAATACAAATACCCAATTTACAATACGTTTATCTGAACATTAGTTATCCGGAGCGTGAAATATCCGAGCCAGTTTTTTCAGAGACCTTGCCTCGAACAAACGAATGTGTACAATGTTACAGCGAAAAATAAGTGATTATTTTCCTCAATAAAGGTAAAATTGCAACATTTTGCTCCTATTTTGCTTTTTCTTCAAGCACGTTTCCCGCATGTGATGATTTTCAGTATTCGTATAGTGTCCAGTTGCATATACTGCATGGATCACATTCGGTTATCCGAACAATCGCCTATCCGAACGGTGTCCGGTCACAATTGATTCGGATAAACGACGTTCTACTGTACTTCATTCTCAGTAAAATATTTCCCTATCATCGTGCTGCCAACTCTGAATTGTAAATGGCAGGTAATCCATTGGTTTTCCAGCGTGTTTGTAAAAAAAAAAAAACATTTGAACGTCTAGAGGGGGAAAAAAAATTGAACATGGTGTTAATCACCAAGGCGCTTAACGCCCATCTTCTTCTCCTGGATAAATACTTCAACACCTGGAAAATAAAAATTAACGTTGATAAAACTGTAGCAGTGCTTTTCACCAGGAGAAGAAAGCCGTGTACTCCTCCCACCCTGTCTTCGACTGCATTACACTGGTCTCAGAGTACTAATTACCTAGGTCTCTTACTAGAGAAAAATCTCTCTTGGAAACAACACATTTTACACGCGCGTGATAAATTCCGGATTGCTCTACGCTCTCTATACCCCTTAATTGGCCAGAATTCTGAAATGAATATCCACAACAAAGTACTTCTCTATACAGCCGTCTTGCGGCCCATATTAACTTACGGAAGTCCTGTGTGGGGATACGCAGCTAATTCTTCTATTAAAATTCTAGATTGTGCTCAAAATTCATTAATTAGATCAATCAGCCATACTTGTATATATACTCGCAATAAAAATATTTATAATTCTCTTAAACTTTTAACTTTTAAATCTTATATTCAAAAACTTGCAAAAAATTTCTTCAATAACCTTCCTAATATTAATAATGTAAATATAATAAATCTAGAGAACTACGATCCAAATCACAATAAGAAAAGGCCCAGAAGGATACTTCTGGACTCTTATAATCCTCCTTAATAATAGTTCTCGGTCATTCCCGAGTGGGAATGACCCCCTCAATAGCTAATTGTTTTTTAGTTTATTATTTATTAATTTCCATGCGACCCACTTAGGCTTCCGACTCAATAGTTTAATCTTATCCGACTCCAGTGCAACGAGAAAGAGCGTTTGATCACTGCAACCGAATTCTCAGTTCCATGATTTATTGCCCTCTCTACCTCTCCATACCCTCAAGTTAGTCCCGCCTACCTTCCACGTCCAGACACCAATGGGAGCTTACACAGACAATCTAGGCCTCTCAACATCCCAGAGCCCAATACTCCAAGTATGGGACGGAGGGACGCATCGCGTCCCAGCGCCCAACGATGACCAGCGACCAACATGGTGTTAGCAGTTTGCCAACGCGTGCCCCTCAAAAGGTTGTTCAAGTTTATACTAGGATCTGAACTTCCTCTGTAAAACTCTATTTTCCGCGAGGAGAGAGTTAATGAGGATAAAACAACTTACATGGTGGATTTTAACTTATTCTATACTCGTGTCCAAAATTAAGGTCACAAACATGTTTTTCGTCAATATTTTAAAATGCCCCAGTAAAACTTATAGAATTTGTATTTTATATGTTTTGAAGAACGGGTAGTGCGATATTAACCTTATTATTTAGAAAAGCTGTTGTTTAACATTATGTTTTGCAGAATTACTGAATTGAGACCGCTCAAGCATATGGTAATTTTGCCTCCAGTTTTGTGAATATTGCATTAAAACAAACAAGATAGCACAGTGTTTCTCAAACTGTGGGGCGCCCCCTAGGGAGACGTGATAACCCTACAAGGAAGAAGCGAGCATATTAAAAAGTCGAAAACAAGACTATTTTTTTTTTAAAAAATATATATTAATTTACTGAAAGCAAACAAATAAAAAATAAAATACACTTTTACATAGATATAATACACATATAAATATATCAGTACTTCGCAATGAATTTTGTAATTAATTTAACAGTACTAAGTTAAGAACAAGTTTTATAATTACCTGTGTCCCCATAGGCTTGTCATATATAAAATTAAAAACAAAAATTAAAACTTATCTTGATAATTTATGCGGTTTATAATTAATCCCTTAAAAGCCGATTAAAAATTACGCTATTCGCTCCCAAATGCCACCGTTTAACACGTGGGTGAGTGTATCTGGTGTATAGAGGAGGGGGGACGGAAAATGAATAAATAAGCAAATCCTCTGAAATAAGTAAATTGTTCGCAAACACTGTCAAGTTCTTTTTATTGCATTCCAAAGCCTTCGGAATAATTTTATGGATAGCAGTGCACACAGAAAGTATAGTACTTTGGTAAGACGTATATGTACGTCCGGGACAATTAACACACTGGATGTGCGACAAGTTTATATACGCAGGTGACACTAAAGAGTTCTAAGTCGTAATGTAGGTTTAGCTTCAAAATATAGTATTATTGAATTCAATACATTGTTATTGTATGGATGAGGGAGCGATGAAAATTATGAGTGAATATTGGGTCGCATCTTTTAAAAGTTTGAGAAGCACTGAGTTAGCATGTTAACCAGAGAGCGCTAAGGGAATGAAGTCCTTGAAACTTATGTGAGGTTGTTCTGGATGCTATAGACCCGGACTATTTTTTTGGAAAAATGGGCTTTTTTTGCCACAAACATTTATTGACACCCTTATAAACAGTATGGAAGCTCGTTGTGAGGTTTATATAGCAATTCACAGTGGTCACATTCCATATTATACAGACTGTTCCCAAGGTAAATGTGGTCGCGGTAGCCGAGTGATATAGGTATCGGATCGTGGCTTGCCTTGTCATGAGTTCGAGCCCAGTACCAATAAATACCCGCCGTGTAGGGCAGCGATGAACATTAGATCAGTCGAAAGCTGAAACGTCCTCCCGTTGGTATGGTGTGGTGTGGCAGTTAGGAGAGAGTGGTGCCAGCTCAGGTGTCATCCACGTCACTTGACTATGGTTCAAAATTATGTGGTCCGTAGCCAAAAGCCCTCGTGTAGCTGAACAACGCGACGTTAATATGCAATCAATCAATCAATCCTGAGGTAAATGCTTTATTTCAGAATCAGGATTTCAAAATTTTTGATAGGACTTGTATCTTAACTCACAATTAAAACCTTTTCTAAATTGTTTTGTTGCTAGATTCTTTCTGACACTGTAATACGTCTTTTAGCCAAATTTCGTGGCAACACAGTAAATAGTTCATGAGTTTTCACAGATTTTATGTTCGTGACCTCTTAATTTTGGAAAAAAAATGTATGAGTTAACTCAATATAATTCTATTTTTGTACTATTTTTTCTTCAAAATAATTAAGTATCAATTAATATAAAAAAATGTAAAAAAAAAAATACCAGTCACAATAAAGTTCAAAGACCACATATTAATAATATGAACATCATACAAAATTGCCTCGTGGTGATCGTATATATAAGTAATCATAAAATAAATACATTCAAATTCAACGGAATGACAAGCAAAACATTCCCTTAATAATAAATTTAAAAAAAAATCATTCTTTTCTTAATTGATTGGGATTATTTTTCTTCTTAATAACTAAAACTTGATTTCTTACTTTTAGAATATGAACAGAATTAATACATTTTTATTATTTATGAGGATAATTTAATTGCAATAAATTCAGATAAATCTGAAAACTATAAAATCAGTTAAAAAGAAATGATACAGAAACTCCTAGTTGCAATAATGAAAAAAAAAAGATATGGTGAAATTGTGCTCAATCAATATAAGCTCAGTAATAGAAACAAAATTAATTATCTCCTGAAAAAGACTAAAAAAATCGTCTCATACTTTAAACCATTTATATTCTGCAAATGGACGATGCTCACAAAAAAGAAATATGCTTTTAAATTTCTTTAAAAATGAAAATTTCAGAAAATACTTGTTTTTTTTTAAAAAAAATACAGAAACTAATTTAAAAAAAAAGAATGTATGTGTAGAACAGTTTTCAGAAAGATATGTTTTAACATAATCAGAACCATACGGAGAAAAAAAAACTTATGAAAGGTTTTAAATCATTCTTTGTGAAGAAGAAAGACGATATATGATAAAACCTTTATAACGGAAAAATGGCAAGAAGTGAGATGAAAACATTAAAAAGGAAAAGTTTTGAACAAGGAGGGAAAAAATTGAATAAAAATGAACAATCAAGCATTTATCTCATTATTAAAAAAAAAAATATATTTTTTTTCATTTATGTGATTAATTAATTCTGTTTTTTTTTCTTACATATAATGTTTAAAACACTCAAAATGTTTAATTATAAATTGTGATCTAATTTACCAGCAAATATCTGGTTTCACTGCATAAATGTTTTCCTACCTCATATTGTTCAATATGAAGTGAAATTAATACATATAGATGTTTTTATTATTCTGTATTTTAGATGCATTTATTTTTATTATTTTCAATATAAAAGTTAAATTGTTTTCTGGATACTTCATTTGTTTTACTAGAGTTTAACCTTCTTCCCCATTATTTAATAAAATCATCGTTTGTGAACAATTTTCTATTATTAAACCAGAAATATTTCGATTCCTTTTTTTAATTCCTACTATTAGCTCATTCTCTCGCTATATATATTTATATATTTATCTTACTCAAATTTTCAATCGTTAATAAAATATTCTCTATTTATCCAATCAAGCTCAAATAAATTTTTAAAACTTGTAGAGGATGACACTTAATATTAATACAGTTTTTTCAAGTATTAATTAATTAATTTAATTTAATTTAATGAATTACCAGTTTTTGACACCAACCTAGATTCGCCTCAATTTTTGTAACAATGTAACCGTTAAAAAAACAATGACAGAAGTTGGCGTCGAAAGCCGGTTCTTCAGCGAAACTAGCCAAACCGGACGTGCATTATTATAGCAATGCAGACAAATCATGCTCTTTTTTCAATTCCTACTATTAGCTTTCTCTCTATCACTCTCTCTTTATATAAATAAAATAAGATACCGTGAAAAATATTGAAACGTTTGAAAATGTGTACAAGATATATATATATATATATATATATATATATATATATAGCAAATTATCAATCATAATAAAATACTTTCTATTCATCCATTCAAAGTAGGAATTAACTTAATTTTTTTTTATCTTACTTGTTTTCAATCAAACCGCTCTGATTTTTATAAAAGATACAGCAGCCCTCAATAAAAATTTACAGTATAACAACTTTTACAGGAATGACATAAATACTTCTAAAAACATTTGAATTACAAAACCATTTTTTCTGAACTACTTTCTACCTTTTCTTATAATTAGAGTTCTGCACACTATGATATTTCCTATTAGTATAAAACTAATACATATAGATGGGCGTTCGATTCTGCTGTATTCCTGCATTGTATAGTAAGTACGCTTGATTATAGAGACCCCTGCAGTTAGATGTATCTTGCGTTCTCGATCTAGGAGATAACTATCACTTGCAGCATGAACACACAGGTGAGCATTCACATAACACGCTCTCCAATAATGATTGCAAGGGCTGCTGGGTTTATTGCAGATACAATCACACTGTGTTTGCGGTGGCATTGGGATTCATATGCAGTGCTTCTCTTTGCATTATTAATAATGATTTATATGTAGATATTAATAAAGAGCAAAATTGCAATGAGGTGATGGAGTAACAGTATTCCTATGAAAAGTTGTGCAAAAAAGCTTTAGCGTTAGCTTTTTAGTGTAATTTGGTTAATATGTAGTTTCATTTATATCAATATAATCGATTTAGTCAACAAAGGGAAATAAATTAAATCAGTGCTTCTCAAACTTTGAATATTCAAGATACAATTTTCAATCATAATTTTCATCTCCCCCTTCATGTAATAACAGTGTATTGCATTCAATAATAATGTAGTTTGACGTTGAAACTACAACATGATAATATGGTACAAATTATCAAGATATTAAATTTTGTATACAATTTTGCTTATAATAAAGCCACGGAAGTTACTATTAATTAATAAAAGCGTTTATAACTTAATATTGATAAATTTATTATCAAATACTTTGTGCAGTACTGTTGCATTTATCAGTATAGTATATCAGTATAAAAGTGTATTTTATTTTTTATAATGTTAGACTGTAATTTGTCTTGCGTCCTCTTCGTAAATTAATAATTTTTTTAGATAATTTTTATTTTCGACTTTTTAATATGGTCACGCACTCCAAGTAGGATTATTAAGCTCCTTAGGGGAGCTTGCCCCAAAGTTTGAAAAACGCTGAAATAAATATTATTGTTATCGTTACTTTATTTTTTATCTATTCGTTATTTTTATATTTTTATGTGTTCTTTTTTTTTTTTTAAATTGTCATGAAATTATCACTGACAAGTTTTCATTTTATACAGCTATAAAAATACTTTGCTTTTAAACTGAAGACTACATGTTCAGTAATCAAATTTATTTATTCAAGGAATTAATTAAATTCCGATTATAATTACCCGAATTATAGTAAACATGTTAAATACTTTACTCAAGATTTGAGTAGTGTTGTCAAATATTCATAATTTTCTCAACACTAAAGATCCTATAAATTATAATTATAAAATAATTTAAGTAGTCTTCAAATTATAAAGTTTGTTTGAAAACTTTAGGTAAACAGATGTTGATCAAAGGGAATTAAAGTGAAGTAAAACTACTTCCGAGTAAATATTTATATATGGGTCAAAAATAATATATACCGCGACATTGATTTATTACTCTTCATATAAAATAACTATTATTATTAATGTATAATTGCTGTTTTGATTTGCAATGTTTTCTTTGAGAAAGTAATTAATTAACCGAAATTCAGTGATTGTTTCCTTTGAAAATAAAAGTACGTTCTTTTCCTGCTTCATGTTTCCGAATAGTATAAACGGTTAATTAATGTTTAATTAATACGTGTCTTAAAAATCTTAACATAGCGCTTAATTAAAACATGTATGAAAAAAACATTTAATTCAAAAATATCAGATTTAATGAAACAAAACTCATACTCCCCTCTATCATTTATTCAAATGAATTAATAATCCTGTTGCCTAACTTTGACGTTATCTATAGTTTAATTAATTATTTACCTGTCCATCCGTTGCCAGATTTGCGGATCCTTTTTGGAAAGAAAATATAATATAAATGGTTCGGGCATAAAAGCGTAATAAAATATTTAATTAAATTTTCAGATTACCATCGGAGACTGCGAAAGAAAGCTCTAGAGAAGAATAAAAGTGTTTAAAAAAAAGAAAAAACTGAAGGGAAAAAATGGAGAGAAAATAGGGGGAAATAAAGAAAATCTGGATAGCAAATTAGAAACCCCATAATCTGTACTCGATTTAAAAGCGACCCAGTATACAGCAGATGCCCGTGGAAAAACAACAGTAATTACCTTTCACATAAAATTACAGCATTAGCTCTTAAAAGAGAGAGAAAACAATTTTAATCATCCCTGCTAGTGGAGCCGAGCAGCTGAGCTATGGTGATGAATGGGGGTTCCATCCTAAATACTCCTCCTGCTCCTCCCCCTCACAGCCCCTCCCTTTACCAGTCTCGTACTTTAGTTCTCGTGATTTCAATTTATAAATCTGATCTGGATTCCAGCCAAGAGCGATAAAGGAAAACTCCTCGGCTTAGTCCGGCGACATTTTCTCTAAACAGGTGATTTTGAGCTTCCCCTTGTTCGGTGAGTTAATAAAGATTTTAGGCTGGACGTAAATTATAAAGAATAACTGGGGAACTTGTGTGCAGAATAAAAAAATTGTTGAAATAAATGAAACCTACTTTAGTTTTTTCTCATTTTTTCCCCTTTGAGATACAGTGGCTGGAAATTAAATATTTCAGATTTAGTTTCAGGGTATGTTTTTTTTCTTTTATTTTTCTTAGGTATTTTCAGACTATCTCTGTGGTAATTCTGGATAGCAATGAGTTGTGAATCAGTCAGAAGTGAATTTGTAAAAAGTGGAACGAAAAAAGTGTTTTGATAAATTGAATTATCTTTTTAAGTCTACACTTAACAAGTTAAAAGTAAAAAGAAAAGATTGTCTTCTGTATTATTTTTTGAGATATAAAAATATGAAAATCAGAATTAAACAGCATTTAAATTTTTTTCAATTACGTTTGCAAAATTTTTATTTATTCATATGGAATAAAATAATGAACTAAGAAGGTCTATTATAAAATACACTACTAGACATTAAAAATATAATACAAAATAGGAGAAACCAGAAAGCCTAGGGCAGCACAAATTATGCTTATTTTGAAATGGTATTTGAAACATTAACAAGAACAACTTTAGTTAACAGTAATTTTAGACCAACATGGGAGGTGATAAACGAAACAACAATTGTTGAAAGGAGTTAATGAGAACATGGATAGCTTCTTGAGGGTTGTCTCAGAACTTCACTTCAACCATTTTGGCACAGATTTTTTTATTTCCTTATCTCGCCGAGTATTATCCAGCTTGGAAAAGGCATTCGAACCCCAGTACTACCCCGAAAGAAGAAGAGTTCCCTCGCTTACTACAACTCAATCACATGAATCATTCGGCCATCGTAGTATTCTGAAAATGAAACGGAAGTGACCTGCTATCGAACATGATGACACTTCAAAATATAAATCCGTTTCGTCTCTTGGCGGTGCACTTCTCTCGTCATGTCGGTACCATAACCACCCACAGTGACTATTATTAGACAAATAGAAGAATGACTCTTTTGTCTGAAAACATAACCACGTAGTATTCCTTCGTCCACGTCACTGCAGCAGGAAACTATTGCAAGCATAATCTGTGCTGTGGGTTTAATTGAATTTTAAAGAAAAAAGGAATGTCGGAAATGTAAGCCTCAAGCAGAAGAAATCACTTGCGGAGTTTTAATCCTTTGATTGTATTTAACACTTTTGCCTCACTGACGCCTTTCAAACATGCCCTATTTTCTTTTTTTAACCATCTTTACTATAACTGGTCCACTGCGGATGTAATTAAATGATCAATGGGCTCAATTCATGTGACGTGATTAGTCACATGATAATGGTAACCACGTGTTTTAGCCAATTAAATTAAAATCTCATGTAATGTCATAGTCAGACGATAAAAGCAATCATGTGTTTCCAGCTAAACAGCTCATACGCTTCGTTGTAGCCAACTTTTGATCTTTTTTAGAAACATTCTCTTAACAAATACAAATTTGTCAACAACAATATTGCGCATAGTAGACAAAAATGCATTTTATTTAATGCATAAAATAAGATTGTTTTTTAAACTTTTAAATTTTTTCAAAAAATCTATTTTTTATAACATTTGAGCATTTTAACCCAAGTTTTACTATTAGAACAACAAGTACAATTAATTTGATGTCTTTTTTGTATTCAATGGAGAAGACGTGTTTGTCTTTATCATGTGACCGTCATGAATTGAGCCCCTTGGTTGGGTGTCAGATGAAATTTTTTTACTGCCTTTTTAAACATCTCATGCATCTTTTAGAATCGTCTACGTGCCGGCACTGCAACAGTTGCTTGTGCTCTGGTATTCATTGATATTCGTGACTTTTGAGACAAAAATAATTTCTACATCAAAAATAATGGCGCAGATATAATCTATAGAGGAGAGCTATTGATTAAAGGTCATTTGTATTACTCATTGGAGTGCATCTACCCCAAAATTTGTATAGTAGTCTTGCCAACCCTTCTTGGCGTTATATATCCAATGCCACTCACACACAATAAGAATTATGGAACAAAATACTCTCGAAAACTACTAAGCGATTGAACAGTTGTATGCAAATACTTCTTCTTGTGGTCTTGTCTATGGATTTAGGGTATTTCTATACTGGGGCTTGAGGACTGAAAAGATGTCCAGTGGTGATGCATTAAGTTTAAAAAGAGATGAAATAATGGCCTTGCAGTCAAAAAGATAGTCTGATGTTAATTCGTTTTGCGGACAGTTTCTACATTGGTTTCGAATGGGTAGTAGAAGAAAAATAAATTACCTTCCTTCGGACCAACAGGTAGAAATCCGCACTCTTGAGACAACGACAGCATTCTTTTATGGATAGTGCAATATTTGGCAAAATTAAATGTTAGAAGAAAACTTTTAAGATAGCAAGAAAGCAATTCCACGAAAACAAAATATGCGAGAAAAACATAGGACGGACAAAAGAGTTCTGTACGACACCACAAAAAAAACTTACAGAATTCAAATAAAGAACATTTCTAGAATACTCAGATATCGCATAGTTTAATCTTTCAAGCCAATTCATTCTATCCGGTTCATGATGTAATATTTTGTTAGTTCACTAAAAAAGATTTGATGGCGTGCAATATCACAGAATTAAGGTTGCATTTAAGGCTGTTTTCGGTAAAAGTAACGAGAGCTTGAACTAAACTCGAAGCACATTTTCAGACAGAAAAATGCCTCAATTTCCATGGAAATTTGTAGCATTATAGCTTGTATATTTGTTAACAATATAGTGTTTTTAAAAATTTCCAAATATTCCATGAATACTTTCTTTTTCATTTTTAAAAGGTGCAGGGATAGCCCATTTAACATTACGGTATAGGAGAAAAAAGGCGTAACACATTTTATACCAGAAAAAATGAGTTAACTCTGTTAAAAAAGGGAAGTATGATAAAAAACGTTACTTTCTAAGGGATAGTGAAGCCATAATATCATATTAATTTTTCATTTCTTTTATATCTGAAAAAATGTAATTTGGGTCATATTCTTTAACATTAACCGAAAACATCCTTAATTAAGTACAGTGTGTGTAAAGGAACAGAATGTGTGATGAATATATATTCCAGATTCACTCCATATTAAAAATCAAAATAATTTCAAATTATAATTAAATTATAAATTGTGTCTAGGAAGAGAGATAAATACGTTGATAATACTGATCTCAATATTTCTCTTTTGGAAACGCTCAAAGAAGTATTTCGTTATCTTTATAGCTCTTCTAACGAAACTTTCACTTAATCGTGTATTTCCTTCCCCTCAGTGTATAACCTTCAGCTTTATTATAGTCATAAACTTAGTCTCTCTCTCTCAGTTCTTCAACTGCTTTCGGCTATCTGACCGACGTTTAATACTTTTTTTTTACTGGAAAAAATCCCCGCTTTGAGCATTCTTTATTGAGTAGAAGTAAATAAAAGTGGAGGCAAAAAATATTTTTTTTTCATCCATATGTTTTTATGTACTCTTTAAAAACAATTGCTTGAATAAGCCATGTTTATTTTGCCGTTCGTTTTACAAAATAAACATTTAAACGTAAAATTAATTATTATTTGTACGAAATTCATTACTTCCATTATAAATATTTGATACAAATAAATTGTCCATCATTAAAAGTTATTAATTAAAGTCACAATAGTTGAATTAACCTTTATTTATTTATTTTTTTTAAAAAACCCTTTTATGAAAATTACTTTGTTGTTGTTTCTAATGCCACTTGTCTGACGTAGTCAGATCGATGGCCTCGAAATTCATCATGGCAAGGTGCTAGATGTACGCTTGTCTTTGGCCTTGAGCAGCATACAGGTGACAATACGAATTAGCTCGGCGAAATTCCCCGGAGGGACGATAGATGGCGACACCACCTATCTCCACCTCCACAATTTAGACATGGGACTGAAGGGGAGGGAAATATTCTCCAATCCCCTGCTCTCGTGATTCAGCCCATGAGACTTCAGACCCACTGATTTAACGAGCACGTACTCCGTGTATACTCGGAGGGTATTTGTTGTCATCGAGATCGAGTATCGAACCCAGGCCTTCCGGTCTGCAGTCTGACGCTCTAACCACTAGGCTACCCACGGCCCTGAAAATTACTTTAGATATGTTTAGAAACATTTCAAAACATTTCAGATTTGAATTTTTTTATTTATTGAAAAGAAAACATTTTTCTCTCCTCCTGGTACGATTCTAAACACCCAATCCACTTACTGAATTCACCATGAGAAGAATTTGGCAATATTTTTATGTTTTAGGCCTATTATTATTTTCTTCTATTTAATAGATTTTGGTGATTAAATTCAGTTAATATACTCCATAATAAATATAAAATGCCCTATTAAACTATTAGACTTATTAGTTAAGGACTGTGTATATATATATATATATTTCTGAAATATTTTAAAATCATTAATATAATGTATTTGGGAACTATGCAGAGTGAGTAACAATTAATCTAATCAATAAACGGTTATTTGCCTTGAGATTTAATTTGATATTTATTTAAAGAACACTTAAATTTATATTCTAACTACATTTTTGTGTCTGTGTCTGGAAACAGTCTACTCATCTTCATCTTGAAATATATCTTGCATTTGTTGGCTGTTTCTAGGATTAAAGGCTAATAATCCAGTATTCTTATACGGATTCTTAGAGATACAAATAAAACTAAACATATATATTCGTATGCTCTTTTTATTTATCTAAACATATCAGAAACTTTCGGTTTGAGAGATTTAACAGAAGTTAACGTACCCGAGGGACTGAATAATTCAAATAACATGTTTGGGGAAATAGATGTAAATTCTACCAAAATAAATTCGAAATCAAATAAAAATATCAAAATCCAGGATCAAAATATTTCAAATTCCCTCTTCGCTGGTTATTTTATAATGTAATAACATATAAGCTGACTCAGAGTATATAAACTCTAACTTTCTTATTTGTCGTTTATTTTTCCTTTTCTCTACAGCATAAGTGAAATTTTATATTTAAAATTAGAAGATATATTGCACGTTTAATCTGTTTCTAAGAAAAAATACTAATAAATAAATGACGTGCACTTGATAAGAAGAGTATCATCATATATTAAAACTATGATAAGGTTAGAAACTTGTAAATAAGATTATTACTTAAGAAACCAGACTAAATTAACCAATAAAAATATAAAAAAAGTTAAAAATAGATAAGGAGATGTTAGGTAAAGAGCAAAACCATATTACATAGAATTCTTTCAGTTGAAAATTATAAAATATAAACATGTTTAGAAACAATGTCTTTATTTATTTTCAAAACAAATCATGTTAACGTTAAAAATGCGTTAGTTATACTCTCCAAAAGTGCGATTGTGATATCAATTTTTTTTTCTAATCAGCTCTTTTAAAAGGGAAATTATATTAAGATACATTTTTGCTAAAGTAAATTTATTGTACGTTTTGAGAAATTATGTTTGATTAAAAATCGGTTTCAAAAATAAAATAAAGCAGTTTTATGTTTAATAACCCATTTCAATATGCCATTTCTGTATTCTTAACTTCGAGATTTTAAATACCTATCTGTTATTTGCTTTCAGTAAATGTTACTAAATCTTCGATCAAATAATATCTTACAACAACCATTAACATTTTCGTTATTGCTAGGTCTTAGAATAATGAATTCAACCTTTGTTGAATTCATGATTCTAAGAAAGAAGAAAAAGAATTTCCCGAACCAAAGAATTCAACCCAACTTAATCGTCATACTCTTGTTACTATAACGTCGCAATTATTCATGAAAACCGTCAAAATTTGCACAATTCTTAACAATTTTTTTCTTTCTTTTTAATGGATTTCTAAGAATTATTTCAAGAACCCAGTCGGCTGGGTGTGGTGTAGTTGATTAGGCACTGGACTTGTACGCTAAAGTTTGAGTGCTCGACCATGGCCCAATTTGGTGGACTTTCATGATGCTGAGAATTGACAGATCCTCAGGTTCTCCTTTTAGAAAGGAAACTGAGCTTCTAAAATTTCATTGCTGCAGTTATTATCTGCCTATGCTGAACTATAAAGTGAGTGAGTGAGTGAATATTAACGTCGCACTGTTCAGCTACACGGGGGCTTTTGGTGACGGATCACGTAATGTTGAACCATGGTCAAGTGACGTGGACGACACTTGAGCTGACACCCCCTTCTCCTAACTACCACACAATACCATCGGGAGGACGTTTCAGCTCTCGACAGATCTAGCGTGCATCGCTGCCCTACACGCATTTAGTAGTACTGGGCTCGAACTCATGACATGCCTGTCATGATCCGATACCTTGACCACTGGGCTAGCGCAGCCCCTACTACAAAGTAATACCAGCACTCGGATAATGTACTAGGTCTGCATTGGTAATTAAGTATCCGCAGCCCCATTTGAGAAAATAAATGAGGATAAGGCTATTTCATGCTTTCAGCAAATGTTGCTAAATCTTCAAGCAAATATTGGCTTATAACAACCATCAATATTCTAATTATTTTTAGGTGTTAGTCATTTATATTCAACTTTCGTTTATCCAGCAATTAGACTTTAAGAATGTTCTTTGTTACGATATCATAACAATTATCCAGATTCAACGTCCAAATTTACACAATTATTATCAACAAATGAGGCTTTCCCCCCTTTCTTTGGGAAAACTC
>BMAV01011338.1:35688-47097 GCA_019973955.1 Trichonephila inaurata madagascariensis | reverse complement strand
TAGGGGGTCATGGTCAGGGAGTCGTGCAGTCGACCTAATCCCTAACTCGTCAAAACTGCAGTTAGTCAATAAATTATCATCTGCCAGAATATAACACTTCCGATTTACATAGATACCAATTATTTTCCTTTAATGTTCATCAATAACCATGGTAACCAACTGGTCACGGTCACGAAAAAGTGGCTGACATTTGTCGAGTCGTGAGTTCAAGTCTTTGTCGGAGCTATATATAGGCAAAATATTATTATTATAGAAGCAGTTTCCGTATAAGGAGAATATTTTGAAAATAGGTAATTCTATATTGATTTTTTGTCAAAATATTGCATTTAAATAGTTTTTTACTGTAATAATATTCTTAAAACAATTTTATACATGTGCTATAATCTAAGTGACACTAAATGTCATAAAAATTATCCATTTATACGCTTTCGCAAAACAACAGTTCCGAACGTAGTCGGATACCTTCATCAAAATAAAAAAGAAATTAACTATATTCATAATTTGTATAACACACACACATATATATATATAATTTTTAAGTATTAACTTTTTAAATTTTAAATTTTTGAGAATTGGATATTTCCAAATTATCTTACCAAGTTGCAATTGGGGGTAGATTGTCGCCATCATTCTAGTTTAACCCCACTTATCGGTCCTAAGTCCGAGGCTGCCCTTGGATGTTTTATATATTTTATATATTTTTAATTTTGTTTGAAAATGTTGGAATTTTATTTTCTATATTCGCCATTGATATTTTGAAATGGGATTTGGTATTGAAAATTGATTGTGAAATTGTGATTGATTTATATATATATATATATACTTAAATATGTATATGTATACATATACGTGTATGTATATTTGTGTGTATACTTAATTATATATATGTATACTTATGTACTATTATATTCTTAAAATCTTTTTGATTTATTTCCCGTTAAGATAAAAAGAGAAACTTTCTGTTGTATTTTATCTGTGTTAGAATTTACATAAATGAGTTTAAAGTAAAGCTTATATTGTTATATATACTTGTGAAAGTATAAAAGGCTGATGTTTTATTATATTTTTTTTATATATGAATCAAATTTCAGCTTTTGAATTATGCACTCAAATATTAATAAGCTACGTAAAATTGTGGTTTTGATTGTTTTCCATACAGGATTTCATCACATTTATATATTTATTTGACATGATGGTTTCTTCAAACTTCAAAAACATAATTTTATTATACGTTCTTAATTATATGCATACCTGTCTTATGCTAATATATTAGGATGAATTAAATAAGTTAAGTATAAGTATTTTTGTATCTAAATTGAGCTTTTTTTCAATAATATCAAACATAATTTTAATATTAATATATGAAATCCGAAAATATTATATCTTTAATTCAATTATTTTTATTTTATTCATTTTTAGTATATCTCACTTCCTCTATTAAACTTTTTATCCTGGCCTTTTTTTCTAATTATTTCAATATTTTTGGAATATTGTGTGTATGATAAAAAAAATAGTTATATTTTAATTTAATCAAACTCAATACAGGTAGCTCTTAATAATTATATTTTAAAATATTTAATTATAAGTGGCATCACGTAATGTGTAATTTATAAAAATCTTTAATACCTTCTTCTCAGTAATATTTCTGAACTTGCAAAAAATATATGAAAATACAGCATTGATATACGTGGTAATATTTTTTTTTATTATTTTTCTTTAATAAACGATATTCTAATTTATTAGATTTTCTTAGGTATTTCATTTTGGGCTCATGCCATAAATGTTTTGGTTAAGTTAACTTATTTTATTTTATAATCTTTAAATTTCGAAGATAAACATCATAATTTAGTTCTTTAACAAAGATGAATCATAATAAATCCAAAGTGAAAAAGTAATATTTGCCTCAAACAATTGAAAGCCTTATCGGTATTTGTTTACCATTAATATGACAACACGAAATGAAGATGTTAATGATTATTCTAAATGCTTAATAATTATTATTCATCAACTAATGTAATAACATTCTTCAATTGTTCCTTGCTCTATTTATCTATGCCTTCGATTCTCAACTACTATTATGTTTGTTTTATTTAACTTGCAAAAACCCTAAAGAAAAGAAAATAAAATACACCAATAATCTAGTTATGCTGTGCTTTTAGCATTCCATTGTTCGTTGATGAAAACAACAAGGTTTTTTTCTGCTATTTTTCATAAAATTGAAAGAAATGTTACGTATTATTTGTACTCCTTTCTAGACTCATTTATTCATCAATAAATATCATTTTCGTGTAAAATAATGTCACCATGAGCTCCTAAATTATTCACTGATAAAAATATTTAGTGTGAATTGTTTACGTGCCTAAACTGAATAATTATTAATTTGAAGTAATAATCATCTTTCTTGAAGAGACAAATACATTATTCAATTTCAACTCCTATTGCATTTTACGTCAAAACTCAAATATTTTCCGAAGTATTATTTTTCATTAAATATATCTTCACTGGAAGCTTTTTTTCCTAATCAGAAAATATTGGGATCCTAGTTTGGTGTTTAGAAAAGATAACGGTAATTTAACTTATTTCACTGTGATGGCGTCTTTTTATTTAATGCAATATTTTCATCAGTTGGTCATTTTTCAACAGTGTGCTATTTAAAAACACCGCCTAGATGTACAGTCGTCAATTGGTGATCAGTGAAGAATGTTTGGTGGTCCACAAAGAAATTAAAACATCATGTATATTTTTATGAAAAAAAGTTTAAAAATGAAGATCACCAAAACGTATAATGGAATAGGGATTATACTTAAAAAAAAAATGCTTATTTTTTTTGCTATTCCAAGTTTAACGAGTTTTAGTTAATTTTCCAGGTATAGCTAGTTACATTTGCGATAGTTTTGATAACCTTAGTAAACTAGTAGTATAACACTTCATTTTGCTGATATTTCTTTGAGTTGCTGATTTGTTTTTGCTTTTTGGGAAGTTCCTTTTCAGTTTTATAGAAATGTAAGTAGAGTTATAATATAGTAGTTATAGTAGTCTGACGTATAATGATCCATAATATTAACGGTACACCAGATATGAAAGAATACAATTAGCGCTACACGAAGTTCTAAAGTTAAGCGACTATTAGTCTAGATTATATATATATTTGATGTTTTTCTGAAAAAGTGTTATTCAAAATTATTCCATTGCTTGAGCAATTTCTTTTTCCGAAGTTTCATCTACATCTAATTGAGATCGCAGATACGCATTTCTTTCATTATATTCTGAGTATTCACATTTATAAACGATAATGAGTTATACAACACAGCTATCAAAACCTGTAAGTCGATCACAGGGGGAAAATGCAACCAGCCTGTTCATAGGAAACATTTTAGAACAAAAGTGGTTGCGTGGGGAACAAAGTCGAACCAAGTACTTTAAGATTGTAAATAAACGTTTGTATTTCCAAAAAAAGAGGGTGATGTAAGATAAATATATTTTAGCTCCCATCAAGACTGTCATATAAGAGGATACTGACAAGGTCATTGGTAACAATCTAACAATTTCCCCAGAATTAAAGATTTTGTGTGCCTAGGGTGACTCCGTGCCTCGCGTGACCACTCCTGGGATAAAATAATATGACTGCCTGTGAAAGCTCTTCTGATTGGTTCAGATACTCAAATTATGTTAAATCGCTTCGTTCTTAACTTTTAGTTATGAGGAGCTAAGGTTATTATTATATCCCGTAAGGCGGGAATAAACTAGAAATTAGTTATTAAGTGAAGTCCTGTAGGTCTCAAAACCATTATGGATTAAAAACGCTCAAGAAAAAATTAACATGAATTATTACATTTGTAAATGTTATCGGAGCATTAAAACAGAACTATTAAGATATTTCTTCATTTGAAGTATAATTGAATACTAACAAATTAAATTCAGAGATCAGGTTACACATACACTTCGTAAAGCGGAACAACATTTAATAAATAAAGGAGCATTAAGTTTAGAAATATAAGATTAAAACTGCCCAGGCGAATCAATGGCATGCAATGTTCCACGCTCCAAACTGTAATGGGATTAATTAGACCAGTTAATACAAATTCATAAGAGCAACTTTAAGTTAAGTCAAACCATCCAGCAAAGCACAATTTTCGTTCCTGGACATTGATGAAATGATCTTAAGTCAACTTAAGTCTGCGGAGTTTAATCCAGTGCTATCAATTATGTTCTGCGATGGTTGGTGGAATGATTAGGACCGATTAGAATCACTAAAGCCTTCAGGGTTTGTCTAATTTCCTCAAAACGTCAATACCAGGGTTAGATTCAGTCATTAATCTTTCGCGGGCCTTAAATACCTATCTAATAACTTTTAGTGCTCATAAATTACGTTCTACGAACTTTAGTGATCTTTATGTTCTTCAAGCAGCAAGTGGTTCGCATTTAGGAAAGATTTAAGGAATGAATTTTCGAATACATATGCCAAAGCTTTTCCTGTCTACATCTTAGTTATAGGAAATACTTTTATATAAAGTAACTGAATCACTTCAGCTTGTTTCTGTTACCAATGGTAAATAGTATTGTTCTAAAAATTTGTTGAGTGTTATCCATTTATATGAAGTACCATCTCCTACATCATAATTTAAAAAGAAATTAGGATTGAAATATAATAAACAATTATAACCAGGATAGAAGGCACATAATGATAATTAGTAGAAGGATGTTTACGAAATCTATTAAAAAATGGCATTTAATATATTTATAAACTACAAAATAACCCAATTTCTCACTGGTCATAGTAATTTCAAAAGCTACTTGAACAAATTTAATTTAGTTCCGACATCTTCATGTAATTGTAATATTAGAGTCGAGGAAAATGTAGAACATGTGCTCCTTCTGTGTTCCAAGTTTGCCAGAGAAAGAAAAATCCTGAGACTGGCTTTCAAGGGACTTAATATAAATTATCCTCCGAATTTTCAACAACTTCTTTCTATTAGAAATACTTTCAAATATTTCTGTGAATTTGTTGTATATATAAATATTTTTATTTCTTCTTAACCTCAATATTTTTTTTTATTTTTTTTCACCTGAATGTGTGTTTATTACTTACTTCTGTGATACTTTGTGGTGCACGGGGATTTTATAATTGTTTTCAATAAACATATATAAATATATATATATATATATATATATATATATATATATTTATAAAGGCCTTTTTCTTCAAAGGGTTTTAATGAAAAACATAAAAGTAATCTGATTTAATACTCGTATTACGAAGTTATATTGAAAAATAGAAAATATGTTAATAAGATACTCAATGTCTTTAAAGGAAAAATTCTTTAGTGCTACAAGGTTTACATAAAATATATCTATTAAATTCTCTTGCACTAAAATAAAAGAAACACGCAAAAGTCAATACAATATTCTGTTTAAATATTTAATATGCTTAGCATAAAAAATTAAATCAATTCCATGTATTTGGAAAAAAATAACAAAATAATAAACAAAATATTTTATGCATACTTTAATAAACAAAATATTATATGCATATATACCTTTAAGTGAAACATGCTAACATTTCGGGAAACAGATTTTTATTCATGAAAACAGGTTTCAGGAAACTCTCAGCGATGTAAACCAACGCCAACTATCCCTGCTTTTGAGTCGGATTCTATATTTATTTCAATAACTACTCATTCGTCATTTCTTAGTTTTGGTTTCGATTGGAAAGAAACGCTTTGGAATTTACACTCAATGACCGTGAAAGGAAACAAAATAGAATAGAAATATGAAGGTTATATGAAACTAACTGAGGATGTACTAGCTGCTGAATTTTGTACTAGAATATATATGGTGAACATTAGATGGGGCGGGGGAGAGTAGAGTTTGGGACAAGTTTAACTTCACAACTATCGAGACACACACTCAAAGTTTCCAGCAATTAAGTTAAACCTAAGTTTAAGAGATTTCATAACGTAAGAGCGTATAAAATAAAACACATATACACTATATAAATCGATGATTAGTAGTGAATCAACTATGAACAGTACCTAATAGTAGTAAAAAGAATGTCAAATTCTTTTTATATTACATTTTTCTCATTATATAAAAAGAATTTTTTTTGTGTAGCAATATTTAAATCAGACGCGGAATTCCCTTGTATTTGCAACGAATTGTCAAAATAAAAGAGATAAATAATATGCTGAAAAATTTAAAAAAATTAAAAACGTAATTTATAAAACATAATCTCTATTTAAATGCAGCTTTTTATTTAAAAGTTAATTTAAAAGATTAGCTAGAAAGAGATGCAATTTCGTATTTTTCCTACTATTTTTTACCACCGTTTTAAGAAATGCAAATGCATAAATTCCAACTGAAAAAGGTCAAAAGTGTTATAAAATACATTATTCCGTCACATTTGTATCAGATAAGTTATCACCGTAAGTCTGATATTTGTTTCGTTTACTTGACTGGGCAAGAAGATCGATTATCATGATATTTTGTGTGTCGTGTACTATAAACTAACATAATGACTTTTCCAATACGGCCTACATTCGATGAGATACAATGGCCAGTGGCCGTACGTTATACAGCCATAAATGATGGTGTGTAAAATCTAACAGAGAGGTTAATGGTTCTAATGTAGTGGAGTAAAGTGATTTATCATTGTAAAGCAGACATCTTCATGTTGTGGGAAATCTTGGTATTTTTGTATTGTGTGTATCACTTTATTCGTGTATAATAATAAGTATCATTTTGGAAATATTTGTATGTAAAGAATCGAATCTGTATTGTTAGTTTCAGCTTAAGTTTATTGTACACCCAACTCTTTTTTCACTTCCTACTATTAGTTCACACTCTCCCCCTATATTTATTTATTTATTTATATATCTTGTTCAAATTTTTAATCGTGAATAAAATATTGTATATTCATCCATTCCAGTTCAAATGCATTTTTTAAAACTTGTACTAGATGACACTTGGTGTTAATATATATATATATATATATATATATATATAGTTTTTTCAAAAATATTAACTAATTAATTAATTGTAACAAACAAAAATAATAGTCCAACACCATAAATAAAAAGGTAAATCGTTAGCTGTGTTCCTGTATCGCAATGGGTGATGTGTTGAAATTCTAATCCAACGATCGTGGGTTCGAATCCTACCTGGGATGGTCTAATTTCTGAGAATGTAATTCGTGAATGAATGAATAGTAACACAGAAAAATAATAATCTAACACCATATATGGAAAGGAAAATTGCTTACTTTGTTGCTTAATATTGTGATTCTGTGTGTCATATGTGTATATATATTTATATTAATTGTAATTATTTAATAAAAAAGTAACTGAAATAAAAATTTTCTTTGTTGACCTAAGTAGGAATTGACTTATATTACTTGTTTACATGTTAAATACGTTTCTTAGAAAATCATAAAAAAAAAAGAGAAATCGTGTCAAAAATACATGTGACATATGTTAAATTTGGGAATATGTTTTCCATCTTTAAAAAGTCGTGTGAGATGGAAAACATTTAAAAATTTTCCCAAAAAACCATGCAGATATATATACATGTCAGATTTTACTAAAACAAAAACAATTCATTTTTATTACAAAAAAGAAAAAAAATAATTAAAACTTGTGTACATTGAAAATTCCGTGTATAAGTACATACAACATATAAAAATTCAGATTGAAATCAGGAATAAAACTAATATATCAGCTATTCATCGCTATTTGATAACAAGCTCGCATGTATATTACGAACTGGACACAAACATGCTTAGCAACAGTAGCAGTGTCAGAATGTCTAGAACAACTGACAACTTTGATTCAAACGAAAAATTTCGTTCGTTATTAAGAGGTGTTGGTAAGCTAAAATCTTATTTTTTTGACAATTTGAGATTTTTACATTTTTAAATTGTATTGATTTTAGCCTTTCTAAAAATGCCTTACTTTATCTTCTGGGGTAATTAGAAGCCCATAAAACCTATTTTTGAATAATCATTGAAGCTGGATCATGCCCATTTGAATGGTGATAAATGTATAAACAAAGTATTTCGTTTTTGCTATTGAGTTGAACGTCTAATATAAACCAAAACATTTATGTTTTATTGTAAACTGAGTCTTTTCTTTTTTTATTTCCTAGCCGATTAGAAACCTCAGTGCATACATAAATTAATTTATCTCAAAATGTAAATTTTGATGTTCGATGTACCTTTTCTGAGAAACTACTGTTCACAGGTACGTAAATGTTTTATGATACATTTATAAAATTATGACTAACATATACTAAAACGAGCTTTTTGTAAAAAACTCAAAAATTCATTTCTTACAAATTTTTTTATGTGAAAAATGGGTCGAATTTCAGTATATTTGATAAAATATTTAATAAATTATGAAAAAAAATCGCAAATTTGCTAAAAGGTCATTTTAGTATAAATGTGTGAGAAAGGTATAGTTTAATTGTACGAAAAATTTCAAACAGGTACATATAACAGATTTTGAGAAAAGGTACATCGAAAACGGCAGTTTAACATTGTCAGTATATATAGAGAGAGTTTTCCAACTCCCCTTAACAGCCACAGTTTTTTTTATATATATAAAGTCTGTTATTAACGGTTGATTTTAAATTTCTCAAATCGCTTATATAATACCTGATATACTGCAACACAAGTGTTATGACTGGGTATAAATTTTAATGCACACTTTATGTCAGGATCTGAGTATAAGAAAATCTTGTTCCACACTAGTAACAAATTTCAAGCCCTCGTGAATTAAACCAGCTGCTAATGGCTGAACTTCATCATTATCGACTTTTTTACTATCATAAACTGTCATAAATTCGATCGAATCGTCCTCAACCAAAGTGCACGAATCCCTCATTTTTTTTAAACTTATGCTAGAACAAACAATTTGTGTAAAAAAAAAAAATCGCATTAAGGTATCCGACTACGTTCGGAACCGTGATTTTGCAAAAGGGCGTAAATGGTTAATATTTATGACATTTAGTGTCACTTAGATTAGAATACATGTATAAAATTGTTTTAAGAACATTATGACAAAAAATTATTTAAATACAATATTTTGTCAAAAAATTAACTTAGAATAACTTTTTTTCCAAATGTTCTTCTTTTGTAACAAATGCTTCTATTGTTTTATTATTTTGCCTGTATTCAGCTCAGACCTCTGTACAGAGGCTGAACTAGAATTTTTGAAATGCATAACTTGGAAGTCGGTTTATCCATTTTTAACAAAAACAGAAGGGAGAAATTTTAAGAAAATACGCAGATATTTATTTCAAATGGTTGTAACTCTGAAAATAATGTGAATTTTTCAAAAATCATAGTTGAGCCTGTGTACAGAGGTCTGAGCTATATACAGGCAATTGGCATGGGCCACAACAACAACAACACAGCAAGATCCACTACAAAAGAGGTTTTACAAAAATCAATCCCTAGGGGCAGGGGGGTTTAAGTGGTTAAAGGACGTTGTAGAAAGATATATTATACCTAGAAGCGCGAAATTTAGCAGGCATGTTCCTTTCATGGAGTAGAGATTCAAGAGAAAAAGTGTTTTGGGAAAATTGATCCCAAGGGGGGTAGCGAGGGTTGAAGGGCATGATAGATAAATGTTCCAGGTTTTGAATTACAAAACCTAAATTAACAAAAATTTGGTATGCATTTTTCATTTGTTGAATTGAAATCTGCTAAGAATGAATCGAACAAAATTCGACTCTCAAAGGGAAGGGGAGGGGGCGATTACGAGGTTTACTGGTAAAAAATGTATGTGTTTTACGCTATTAAATTTAGACTTGAAATTTTGGCATGCATATTTATTTTGTTGAGCAGAGATTCACTAAAAATGGGTTTTGCAGAAATCCCCTTTTGGAGAGCAGGTGAATGTGGTGGAAAAGATAATTCTGCTTCAGTTTTAGATATTATTATTTAGAAGTCCTGTCTTTTTTTTTAAAGCAAGATGTGTGAGCTGTAATAATGTTTTTTTAATACAATTGAACACTTAGTACTAAGACTTATATACCAAAAATTTATATGTATATAAACAGTATATATTCATACAGCATTATATGAAAATTCAGCAAAGCGGGAGGATAACGGCTAGTGACACGATAAAATAAAAAAAGCAAGAAACTTAATTGAGTGGGACCACTATTATGATTTTATGTTTAATAATTTCCGTTGGTATATTATGTGGGCATTAAAAGGATTATTATTTTGCTGAAAACATAACGATTTATATTTCTCTCTGGTAGGAAATTAATAAAAACTGCTGAAAGAACCAAATTTGGAGCAACTATAGGGAGAAGGGCACCAAATAAATCTTAATATAACATCTGTATACATTTCACTTCATAAATTTAGAAGGAAAGCCTTGAAGACTTGCACCACTTCGTACACAGCCAATTTAAACTCAGAGAACAAAGAGGCTGAGGGAATTAACTTTTGCTGAACATCGAGTTTGCACGCTCGGAATGTTTCTAAATTAAGTTAATCTAGTCTTTGTGTACTGTTACCGCACATGCTTCGCTGGAAATTAATCAAACCATCGTCGGATTTAAACACACCGTGTCTTCATGTGTTCTTGTCGCCGAAATGTGAGCATCCTACAGTTCGAAGAAGAACAAAAGGCGCTAATTTGGCAGATTTGAATGAGAAAGCCAAACAAATTTAAAACCGAATTATCCGCAACGCAATCAATACCCTTCGCATTAATTATGAAAATGCAAAGTAATTGTCATTCTTTTATCGTTCCTTTCTTAATTGAACTTTTGCAAAGTGCCAGTTAACGAGATAAACCATTAATTTTGAGGGAGATTCCGCAGCCACGAGAACTTTTGTAAAGAAAATGGTGGGGCTGCAGTCTTTTGTTCGGGAGAGAAATATTTCTCATTCAAAACCCCTTTTCGCATGTTCCAGACAATGTTGATTAATAACGCACTTCTTCCGTAGGAAGAGACACGTTTTATCCAAGAAAAGAGGGAAGATCCACCTAGAATTTCTTATCACGTTTCCCTACGAGAACGGGAAAGAGGGATTATTTGAAGAAAATTTTCGGGTAATAATTTAGCGAGTGCCGAAGAATCTTAATGCCGTCTTCCATTAGGTTTGATTCAAAAAAGGATTGCAGTTTTTTTCTCCCTCAAAAGAAAATTAATATTGGTTGTCAATTTTGATATCAAAAACACGAGATATCATATAGCAAAAAAAAAATGTGTTCATAATTATTAAAAAATAGTATACTATATAGGTAATAAAAATATTTCTTCAATATATTTTTAATGGGATATACATAAAACACTAAGTTACGTTACTGAAATTTGAGTTTTATCAAATTGTCAAATTAATATTAAGTCGGCGTTTCTCAAACGGTGGGGCGTGCCTCCCAGGGGAGCGTGATA